>QFEM01006831.1:0-10727 GCA_003316205.1 Boletus bicolor
CCAGGACACGTGTAGCCTGCGAGATAGTCCCGAGCCTTGTGGTGTTATCGTTCGCGGTATCATTACATCTTTGTAACTCTTCCACTACATTCCAGCGATTCATGAACAACTCTTTCAGAGATATGATCACTGAGGGTTGGCTCGTCATCTATATGGATGACCTCCTTATTGCCTCCCCTGACGCTGCAACCCATGAGAAACGTACTAAGTGTGTCCTCCAATGGATGACTGAACTTGACCTGCACTTGAAGCTCGAAAAGTGCAAGTTTGCCACTGACGAGGTTGAATACCTTGGGATGATCGTGAAACCCAGTCAACTCGCTATGGACCCCGTTAAACTTGATGAGATTGCTTCCTGGCCAACTCCGACATCCATAAAGGATGTCCGCTCATTCCTCAGATTTGCCAACTTCTACCAGCATTTCATCCTTGACTACTTCAACGTCGCTTGCCCTCTCATTGATCTCACCAAGAAAGCAACTGCTTGGTCTTGGTCCCCCGCTTGTCAATCCATGTTTTCCGTCCTCAAAGGACTCTTCCTGAAGAAACCTGTCCTTCAGATGCTGAATCTCTCGGCCCCCTTTGCCATCGCCACCGACGCCTCCAAACACGCCTCCGGAGGTATTCTTCTACAGACCAATGCCAACGGAGATTGGCACCCCTGCTCCTACATCTCCTCCTCATTCTTCCCGGCAGAACGGAACTACGACATCTACAATCACAAACTTCTCGTGGTCATCTGCGGGCTTAAAGCCTGGCGGCATTACTTGTCCGGTTCTGCCTTCCCCGTTCAGGTCTTCATGGACCATAAAAACCTCACCTACTTCTGGCAACCCCAGACCCTCAATTGTCGCCAAGCCTGCTGGCTCATCAACATCACAGATTTTGACCTGAAAATGATTCATGTTCCCAGATCTCTCCTTGTGGGCCCTGATGCCCTTTCTCGCCACCCGGATCTTCTCCCAAAGTCCAACCTTGACAACGAGGGTGTTACCCTCCTTCCAAAATCTCTTTTTGTGCAGACTATCGATTCCATGCTCCACTGGTGGATCAAGGAAACCTCCCAGTCTGACTTCCTAGTTCTCCAGGCTCTTCAGTCAATCAATGAAGAGATTCCCCCCGCCTTCCGATCTTGCCTCGCCGACTGGCAGATGGAAGCCAGTGTCCTTACCTACCAGGGACGTGTCTATGTTCCTGCTGACAATGCCCTTTGTTGTTCCATTTTGCAGCGTTGCCACGATCACGAGACCACTGGCCACCCCGGGTTCCTCAAGACCCGCCAACTTGTCACCGCGGAGTTCTGGTGGCCCGGTCTTGCCTCCTACATTCACCGCTATGTTGAGGGCTGTGCCATCTGCCAGCAATCCAAATCAAATACTCACCCCTCCGCCCCACCCCTCATGCCTATCAAATCCTCCGCATCTCACCCATTCCAGCAGATCTCCTGCAATCTGATCACTGACCTGCCAGTCACACCCGCTGGCATGGATTTCCTCCTGGTCGTGGTAGACCATGGGCTTACTAAGGGGGTAATTCTCTGCCCCACTAAGAAAACCATCACCGCCAAAGGGGTCACCAACCTCTTTTTCCACAAAGTCTTCCTGCGTTTCAGACTCTACGACAAAATCATCTCCAACCATGGCCCTCAATTCGCCAGTGCCTTTGCCCGAGAGCTTGGGCGACTCCTCAGGTATAACCTTGCCCTTTCCACCACTTACCACCCACAGACTGATGGCGAAATGGAACATGTTAACCAAGAAGTTGAGACTTATCTCCACATCTACTGTGGATCTAACCCTGGGTCATGGGCTGACTCCATTTCCTACGCTGAATTTGCCCATAACCACCATCCTCACTCAGTCACCGGGAAGTCCCTGTTCTTCTTGATGATGGGCTACAAACCCCATGCCCTACCATCTGTCATCTCCAATTCCTCCCTTCCCACCATAGACTCCTGGCTCAAAGCCCTCACCGCCACTCATGATGAAGCCCTCACTGCCCATGAACTCGCATGGCAAACTATGGCTGCTCACACCCGTCATTCCTTCAAACCCTTTGCCCTTAGAGATAAGGTGTGGCTCGAGGCCCGTAATCTCAAATGCTTTATCGCCAACCCGAAGTTCACCGCCAAACAGAAAGGACCTTTTACCGTCACCAAGGTACTGTCCCCGATCACGTACCAACTCCGCCTCCCGAAGACCTGGAAAATTCATCCGGTCTTCCACGCCTCGCTTCTTACACCCTATTGTGAGAATGATACCCATGAGCCAAACTACCCTCAGCCCCCTCTGGACCTTATAGAAGGTGAGGAGGAATATGAAATCGAAAAAATTGTATGACACCACAGAACCACAGCTCGCTGTTCCTTCCTGATCCGATGGAAGGGATACTCCACCGAAGAAGACTCTTGGATCCCAGAACGGAATCTGAAAAATGCAGACTCCACTCTCCTCGAGTATAAAGCCTTGTTCCCCTCCGTCTTCTCTCCTTAGACATAAACCACCATGACCATTGAGTTCACCCCCACTGACCAGATCCCCACCATTACTGTCGGTGAACTCCTATCCCACCATTACCAAGTCTCACCTCTCGCCATTCCGTCTCCACCAGAAGAAAATCAAACCCTATTCCCAGAAGACCTAGAACCCCGCGATGCTGAGGACCTTGATTCTCCTCCTGCTTCGATTTGTTGGAGACCTAGTTCCCCACTTATACCCCATGATCCTAGTCCCGTATCTGACATTGCAGAACAATGTCCTCTTACTCCTCCTATGGAGCCTCTCATTGCTTCTCCAGTTGCTGCTGAAGCTCCCATACTTTCTGTAGATGTCCCCACTACTGCCTACTGCCTCTCAGATGGCCCTTCCACCATCTTCGAAATTTGTGAGCTCACTGAGCTCATCACTGACCCCAGCCTCGCCATGGCCGTGGACTGCTACCTGGATGTATTGTCCCCCCTTTACATGCTTTACAGTGCATACCTCTCAAATCTAAATGTCATTGCCATGGCCCACGTCCCCGCTGCAGATCCCATATGCACCCATGTTGTGCACTTTATCCACCATGACTCCAAGGAAACCCAGTGTCGTCTTCTTATCGCACTCCATCAACTCGGCATGTTAATGTTCCTTCAGGACTTACATCGATACCTCCTTGCCATCGCCACCCAGACCCGACCCATCTCCGAGGAACTCCACCATGCCCTCGCTGAAGAACACCAACGAGCTGCCCAACATGCTCATCCCACTGTCACCCCTGCTGAAGTCGAGCAGCCTCTCAATGCTCCCAAACCACCAACCGCTCCTACTCCATCCACTAGTACTACCCCTCTCTCAAGTGAAGAGACGTGCATGATGGAGCGCATCAAAGCCACCTGGACTGGCACTGATGGTCGCCTCCCTCTCCCATCCACTCATCCCCACGCCCACCAAACCTGTTACGACAGCCGGGAGGCTATCATAATGGGGCCTTCACTGACAAGGATGTTGCTTGGAGAGCGATGATGCAGTTAGCACTTGGGGTTTTTCTACAAGCGCACAAAGGGGTGTACTCAAGGGGATTCCTTAGTATGAGGACAAGGAGTCGCTGGTGAGGCGACGATGCAGTGGTTGCCTGGGGGTTTCCTACAGGTGGACAAGGGTTCAACTAGAGCAGAGCTTGTAGGCCGACAAGGGTTCCTTATAGAAGGAATAACAAAGAGCAGTCACTTGGAAGTAGACCGGAGACTTAGAGAGGAACAGTGAGGAATGAAGGCATAGATTGCCTTAGCGCAGGACAAGATACAAGGTAACTCAAAGGAGGTCTAAGCTAGGAAATCTTATCGTAAAAGAGAGGGTTTATATACCCCTGGATACACGCATGGGCCAGATGCGGGATATTGCGGGATTGGGATAAACCATGGGATAACGTGTATGGAGTCAGGAGAAGTGCGTATTCTGTGTATCGTAATAAACCGGATCAGGGAAAGAAGGGAATCATGGACACGTGCATGGAGCATGTGAAACACGTGTCTGACTATCATGGGAAGAATCAACGAAGTCGTGAGACAATGGGAAGGTACCTTCGGTATAGAGGTAAAGGAAGCCGAAGGTGAAGAAAGGGAAAGAAGTCCAATGGTCGAGCAAGGACACATAGGATGCGTGGTCCTGGCGCTGGTAGTACAAGTAGTGAGAGTAAACGTAGCAAGTAAAGGAAAGAAAAGAGAAGTCGTAACATTACCCCCTTAGTAAGGTCAAGGCTACGATGAAGACAAACATGGTTGAATCTAATAGGTGGGTCCACCGACTGGGGAACTGGTGATGTTACTGTAGGCGGTGTCGTCCCAGACATCTTCCTGGTCCGAGTAGTTATGCTCATAAAGCAGGGAGGGGGAGCATCGAACATGGTGGGTGCGATGGGGGCCGTGAGGGCGGTGTGGGGTTCCAGAGGAACCAGAGGATCTAGAGGAAGAAGAGCCAGAGGACATCTGGCAGGGAGGGGGAACACAACGGGGAGGAGGAGACGGGGTGCGGCAATGAAGGGGGCACTGATTAAGGATATGCCCAGGTGCCCAACAAAGGCACGAGGAACACTGGTGGAATGGACAATCAATTTTGAAATGTTCAAGGTGGCCACATTCATAGCAAGTTTGATGGGCGTGGGAGTGAGTAGTCAGAAGAGGGAGGCAGCCTCAATACGCTCCATCATGCGGTTTTCTTCGGCAGAGAGTGGGGTGTTACTGGCCGATGGGGTAGGAGCGGAAGGTGGACCGGGAGCGATGGAAGGTTGCTCGACCTCAGCAAGGAAGACGGTAGGACGGGTGTGCTGGGTGATACGTGCATGTTCTTCTTCAAGGGCCCAATGGAGTTCCTCGGAGATAGGTTTGGTCTGGGTGGCAATGGCGAGGAGATATCGGTGGAGATCCCAAAGGAAAGTCAACATGCCGAGTTGGTGGAGGACGATAAGGAGGCGGCATTGGATCTCCTTGGCGTCATGGTGAATAAAATGCACAACATGGGTGCGTGTGGGATCAGCTGTGGGGACATGGGCCATGGCAATGACATTTAGGTTGGAGAGGTACACGGTATAAAGCGCGTAGAGAGGAAACAAGACATCTAGGTAGCAGTCCATGGCTGTGGCAAGGCCAGGATCAGTGATGAGCTTGGTGAGCTCGCAGATCTCAAAGATAGTGGGCAGTCCGTCTGAGAGGCAATAGGTGGAGGTGGGAACATCTACAGAAAGTATGGAAGCTTCAACAGCAACTGGAGAAGCAACGAGAGGCTCCACAGAAGGAGTAGGAGGACATTGTTCTGCAACGTCAAGAACAGGACTAGGATCATGGGGTATAAGTGGGAAACTAGGTTCCCAAACCAATGAAGAACGAGGAGAATCAAGGTCCTCAGCATGACAGGGTTCAAGAGCCTCAGGGGCGGGTTCAAAGTCTTCAGGAAACAGGGTTTGATTTTCTTTGGGAGGTGACAGAATGGCAAGGGGTGAGACTTGGTAGTGACGGGTAAGGAGTTCACAGATGGTGATGGTGGGGATCTGGTCAGTGGGGGTGAACTCGATGGTCATGGTGGTTTTGGTTAGAGGGAGAAGACGGAGGGGAATAGGGCTTTATACTTGAGGAGAGCGGAGTCTGCATTTTTCAAGTTCCGTTCTGGAATCCAGGAGTCTTCTTCTGCAGAATACCCTTTCCAACGGATCAGGAAGGAACGGCATCCCTTGGTTCCATGGTGGCGTATGATCTTCTTGATTTCATATTCTTCTTCGCCTTCTACAAGGTCTGGAGGGGGTTGAGGGTAGTTAGGGCTGTGGGTGTCGTTCTCATGGTACGGCGTTAGGAGTGAGGCGTGGAAGACCAGATGTATTTTCCAGGTCTTCGGTAGGTGGAGTTGGTACGTGATCGGGGACAGTACCTTTGTAACGGTAAAAGGCCCTTCCCGTTTGGCGGCGAACTTTGGGTTGGTGATAGATCGTTTGAGATTGCGGGCTTCAAGCCACACTTTATCTCCTAGGGTGAAGGGTTTAAAGGAATGACAGGTGCGAGCAGCCATGGTTTGTCGTGCGAGTTCATGGGCGGCGAGGGCTTCGTCACGAGCGGCTGTGAGGGCTTTGAGCCGGGAGTCTATGGCAGGAAGGGAGGAGTCAGAGATGACGGATGGCAGGGCATGGGGTTTATAGCCCATCATCAGGAAGAACAGGGATTTGCCGGTAACGGAGTGAGGGCGGTGGTTATGGGCAAATTCGGCGTGGGAAATAGAGTCTGCCCATGACCCAGGGTTTGATCCGCAGTAGATGTGGAGATAGGTCTCAACTTCTTGATTGACATGTTCCGTTTCCCCATCGGTCTGTGGGTGATAAGTGGTGGAGAGGGCGAGGTTATACCCAAGGAGTTACCCAAGCTCTCGGGCGAAGACACTGGCGAACTGGGGGCTGCGGTCAGAGATGATTTTGTCGTAGAGACCAAAGCGGAGGAAGACTTTGTGAAAAAAGAGGTCAGCGACCCCTTTGGTGGTGATGGTTTTCTTAGTGGGGCAGAGAATTACCCCCTTAGTAAGCCCATGGTCTACCACAACCAGGAGGGAATCCATGCCGGCGGGCGTGACCGGCAGGTCGGTGATTAGATCGCAGGAGAGCTGTTGGAACAGGCGAGACACAAAGGATCTGATGGGAACAAGGGGCAGGGCAGAGGGGTGAGTATTTGATTTCGACTGCTGGCACGTGGCACAGCCTTCAACATAGCGGCGGACGTAGGAGGTGAGACTGGGCCACCAGAACTCGGCGGCGATGAGCTGGCGAGTCTTGAGGAACCCGGGGTGGCTGGCAGTCTCGTGATCGTGGCAATGTTGTAGGATAGAACAACGAAGAGCATCGTCAGCAGGAACATAGACGTGTCCTTGGTAAGTAAGGACGCCGGCCTCCATCTGCCAGTCGGCGAGACAAGACCGGAAGGTGGGGGAAATCTCCTTATTCATAGATTGAAGAGCCTGGAGGATGAGGGAGTCGGACTGGGAGGTTTCCTTAATCTGCCAATGAAGGGTGGAGTCAATAGTTTGAACAAAGAGGGACTTAGGGAGGAGGGTAACTCCTTCATTGTCAAGGTCGGATTTCGGGAGAAGATCCGGATGGCGGGACAGGGCATCAGGGCCCACAAGGAGAGATCTGGAAATGTGGATCATTTTGAGGTCAAAGTCTGTGATGTCGATAAGCCAACGTGCTTGGCGACGGTTCAGGGTCTGAGGTTGGCGGAAGTACGTAAGGTTCTTATGGTCTGTGAAGACCTGAACAGGAAAGGCAGAACCGGACAAGTAGTGTCGCCAGGCCTTAAGCCTGTGGATGACCGTGAGGAGCTCACGATCATAGATATCATAGTTCCATTCTGCCGGAGAGAACAAGGAGGAGATATAGGAGCAAGGGTGCCAATCTCCATTGGCGTCGGTCTGTAGAAGAATACCACCAGAGGCATGTTTGGACGTGTCCGTGGCGATGGCAAAAGGAGCCGAAAGATTCAGCATCTGTAGGACAGGCTTCTTTAGGAAGAGCCCTTTGAGGATGGAGAATGCCGATTGGCATGCGGAGGACCAAGACCAAGCAGAGGCTTTCTTGGTAAGATCAATGAGGGAGTGTGCGACATTTGAATAGTCGGGGATGAAATGCCGGTAGAAGTTGGCAAATCCAAGGAAGGAGTGGACGTCCTTTACAGATGTCAAAGTGGGCCATAAGGCAATCCCATCAAGTTTGACGGGGTCCATAGCAAGTTGACCAGGTTTGACGATCATTCCGAGGTACTCAACCTCGTCGGTGGCGAACTTGCACTTCTCAAGTTTGAGATGCAAGTCGAGTTTGGTCATGCGTTGGAGGACACGTTTAGTATGCTCCTCATGGGTGGTAGAGTCGGGTGAGGCAATGAGGAGGTTGTCCATATAGATGACAAGCCACCCTTCAGTGATCATATCCCTAAAGAAATTGTTCATGAATCACTGGAATGTAGTGGGGGAATTACAAAGACCAAAAAACATGACCGTGGGTTCAAAGAGCCCCTTGTGGGTAATGAAGGCAGCCTTCCATTGATGTCCATCCTTGATTCAGACATTGTTGTATCCCCACCAGACACTGAATTTGGTAAAGATCTTGGCATCTCGGAGCTTGTCAACAAGATCGGAGATCAGCGGTAGGGGGTATGCATCATGAACGGTGTGTTCGTTTACATAGTGGTAGTCTTGGCAGGGACACAGTCCTCCATCCTTCTTTTTGACAAAAAAAAACGGCAAGGCTTGGGGGGATTTCGAAGGGCGGATTTTTCCACAATCAAGGTTCTCTTTAAGGAAGGACTCCGTGGCTTCTTGTTCATCAGGCGAAAGGGGGTACACCTTTCCGATTTTTGGGGTGAAGGTGTCCTTGAGGTTAATCTCGTGGTCATAGGGTCAAGAAGGGGGTACGTGGTCCGTGGCCTCCTTGGAGAAAATGGAGGCAAACTCAGCTTATTCTGGGGGTAGTATGGGTTTGGGTTTTACCTGTTCGGCAGCCATGGCAAGCTCGGTGGCTTGAGTGAGTCGTTGGACATAGCAAGTGTTACGACTCTCTATTCCTTTTCTTTCTTTTCTACATTTGCTACGATTACTCAGTCTACTTGTACTACCAGCACCTGGTGTACGTATCCTTCGTGCACTCGCTCGTCCCAGGGACTTCTTTCCTTTTCCCCGCCTCCAGCTTCCCCTTATTCCATACTGGAGGTATCTTCCAATTGTCTCACGACTTCGTTGATCGTTCCCATGATAGTCGGACACGTGTTTCGCATGCTCCATGCACGTGTCCTAGCTTCTCTTCTTTCTCTGATCCAGTTTATCACGATACACAGGATACGCGCTTCTCCCGACTCCATACACGTTATCCCATGGTTTATCCCAATCCTGAGGTATCCCACACCTGGCCCGTGCGCATATCCAAGGGTATATAAACCCTCTCTTTACGATATGATTCCTTAGCTTAGACCTCCTTCGAGTTACCTTGTATCTCGCTCTGCGCTAAGGCAATCTACGCCTTTATCCTTCATCCTCCTAAGTCTCTGGTCTACTATTAAGTGACCGCTCCTTGTTCTTCCTTCATAAAGGAACCCTTGTCGGCCTATGAGTACAACTCTAGTCAAACCTCTGTATCGTCACCCTCTAAGCAACTCCTTGCCCTGTGCTAAGGAATCCCCTTGAGTACTCTCTTGTGCACTATAGGAAAGCCCTACGTGCTAACTGCGTCGTCGCCCCTAAGCGACATCCTTGTTCAGCGAAGGCCCCATTACGATAGCCTCCTGGCCATCGTAACAGCGAGAGCCAAGGGGGGTGAAGCAGGATCTGAATCGAATGGTTCAGAACATAGTATGTACCACCTGGTCATTTTCACAGATGGCAGTGGGGTCTTTCCATTCGTTGTATTCGAATAAACAGGAGTGGACGACGGAGTCAACGTGGATATGTTGTGGGGTATGAGGAGGTGGTTTCCAAAATTTAGACGAATGACAGTTGTAGTCCGCAGTGTGGGTGGTATAGAGCTCCTTGGACTGGTCAAGGGTCTCCAAGAGGGAGAGAGTTTGTTGGGTCCAGTCAATAGTGGGATTGGTTTCTTTCAACCAGGGAAGTCCAAGGAGGATATTGTCGTGTCCAAGCGACATTACCATGAGGGTGACACGGCAGGCTATTCCTTCGATATTGAGGAATAGGTTACAAGAGTATTGGACGTCTCCTTTCTTGTTATAGGAGTCATCAGTGTTGCAGGTGTGGAACGGGTGATCAAGCTTCTTGGTGGGAAGCCGGTGTTTTCAGACAAAGTCCCAGTCAATACAGGATATATCTGCACCACTGTCAATGAGGGCACGGGTGTCAATGGCTTTTAGGGTGTGATCTGGTACGATGACTTGGATAGGGATTTGGATTGCTTTAGTCATTGATCATACAAGTACAGATGCACAAACGGGAGAGGAAGGGGAGACTTGCGTCAAAGAAGTTCCCCTTTTCAAAAATCCACCTGCTTGAAGCCCACTTTCCGCACAACGGTGACGTCTTCATCGTCTTCATTGATCTCAACCAATCAGGGAACGTCTTCTTTGGTTTCTTGAACCACCTTGACAGTGGGTTTGTTTCTTGTGAAAGTGGAGCAGGCAGTAGAGGCATGGCTGGGTTTACGGCAGCAGAAACAGAGTTTCTTGTCGATACATCGTTTTCATTCCTCAGGGGTGAGCTTTGGAATACGAATAACATTGACGTCCATGGCATTAGGGTCTTTGGCAGGGGTGGAGTTCCATGGTGTAAAGGATTGGTGACCCTGGGTAGAGGGTCGGACATAGTGGCACGATATCTCAGCGGCATGCTCCCATTGAGTTTGGAAATGAACTGCCTTCTCGTACCACTTATCAATGGTCAAGGGCACGTTTTCCATGGACATAATTTTCTTCATGAGGATGGGGGGAAGACCAGTGGTGAAGTAGCCAATAAGGACGTTTTGGTCAGTGACCATGGTGGTAGTGACTTTGTTTTTGAACTCAGTGACGTACAAGGACAAGGGGGGGGAGTAAGCACCGTTTTTGACGAGAACGCGCTTGGTGGAAAGCCAGGCGATGGCATTGTTGACTGTGTCGTGGTGTTCAAACGCAGTCTTGAACACGTGAGCAAAAGCGCTCCACATTCTGATGGTGTAATGATACCGCGAACGATAACACCACAAGGCTCGAACTATCTCGCAGGCTACACGTGTCCTGG
>QFEM01006846.1:0-12196 GCA_003316205.1 Boletus bicolor
ATGGGGTTTATATATGTTGTCTAACACTCAGTTACATAATGGTGATGTAATAGAAGCCTTACCAAATATATATAATCATATTACAGCATGCTAGGATCCAATATATGTAATCAAAACTTGGAGTCAAAAAACTGTCCAAATAAGTCATTGTTTTGAAATGGCTGCCAGTTCATCAATTCTTATTCATATGTCTTAAAACCTTGATGGATAGAAAGCCAAGGATCAGTGCTTTATTTCATACACCTATATGTTAGGGTAAGGGGTTATTGGGAAATAACGCGTTTAGTGAAAAATGACCAAATATGCGGACAGTTTTTTGAGCCACTGTACCTCACCTGATCTTATCTCTCTTTTCTTATCACCGCAGACCATGACATCATTGGTCTAGACTTCAGTCCGGTCTCTTCTATCTCCTACTTTTTATCCCTGACATCATAATGCCCACATCACATGCAGTATTCATTTCCGCTTCTTCTATTTAATCTCTGTTACCCCTAACCCTTTTATATCTGTTTCTTCCCATGACATTGCTTCTTATTACCTCCAGTTTCCCATGATGTCATACTCTACTCCCACACCCTATACCCTTGTACTGTATCTCTATTTCCCATGTACTAGTAGATCCTATATATATGGCCCTTGGACACTAGGATTGCTAGTTTGATTCTAGTTGTCTTTGGGACCTACTCTGTGGACTACCTCCCTGTGTCATATCCCATAAAATTCACGAGTCCACCTCTGACACCTCTGACATCTCCAGTGCTGTATGCACCAACTCTGGACCTATATTGTTTATATCACAACTCCAGTCCCTCAGAGTTGCCCCTCCGTTTCATCTATCCTGTAAAGTACATTTCCAATACATTTGTTATACTCCATTCACCCTATGCCCTGACTTCCCCATTATCCCTGACTCCATTGTAGTTACCTGTTGACCCTTCAGTTAGTTTCCTCTATCTTGTTACTCACCCTAGAAAATACTTGTCCCCTCAAAAATACTTGTACCCCCGGACTTTAGTACTCCATCTCCCATTTTACCTCCATATATAAACCTTCGTATCTAGTACTGTAGTTCAGCTAGATAATCAACTTAGACACTGGCTATTCCCTTTCCAAATCATCTCTACCCCTCATAGCCTTAGTCAATCATATTGTTTACCTCCAAACCTCTGCTTCGAAATCCAAGGACCCGATCAACAGCAAGGGCGCACCACATACAGTGAAGCCAATGTCCTATTCCTGCAAACTCCAGAGTTCTGGAGTTACACCCAGAGATCGTCAGCACAGTCTTAACACCCTGGTTGACTTCACTAGCCTCAACTCACCTCATTCCCGTTACTTCACTTCATTTGGTATTCCCATTGTCGGGTCAGTCAAACCCTGATACAAACTAGGCAAGAGATTCCTTGGGCCACCACCTTTGTCGCTGCCACCTCTATACATCACGAGTTCTCTTTCCTTTCTCCTCTCGTTACTTCTGTCACCTTCCCCCTTCAGATCTCTCTTTGGTTCAGGCTTAGTTTGTAACAAAGGGTCAATGAGTAACTATAGTAGGTCAGGGAGGACGGGGATAAAAGGGTACAGGGTAGACAGAGTATAACGAGAGTATTGAAAATGGTCCATTAAAGGGTACATGAGTTAGAGAGAAACTCTGGAGGTCTGGAGTTGTGATATACATGAAAATGAGCTGGAGTTGGCGAGTAGAACACTGGAGATGTCGGAGGTGTCAAAGGTGGACTTGTGGATTTTACAGGATATGACATGATCCCTCTGACTTGAAGTCTTGATGACTTCGCTCTGACCTTATTCCACTTGACTAAGGACTTGTCCTTAAGTCATAACTATGCCCCAACCCCATCTCCATAAATCCAGGACTGGACTTCTGCAAGGGTGTATCACATATGGTAAAGCCAACATCCCAACCCCTCAGTCTAACTCTGGCACTCCAGAGTTTATCGGAGTTGAACTGGTCTTAACAGATATGCCCACTACACAAATGAGTATGGTAACAACAATACAAGATTCAGAACTCACCTCAGCCACTGCCCGAGGTGGTAGCAAATGACTGAGGAGCAAAAAGACAAAGGTTTGAATAAATACCTATGGGTGAAGCTATGCTTGACTAAGGTAGAGAATTCTAAACATAAGATAAGTGAGTCCAAAAGAGGAATAATGAAGAAGAGTGAAAGTACGGGTGTGCACATCAACTCTGAACATCTCCGGAGAGCTCCAGAGATGGACTTGTATTATTGTGATCCACTTACTACAGTATATCACCTCAGAGTTACTCTGAGACACCCAGAGTAAGCCAGAGTTCTTGGTTTTTGACATTTTCATCCATCCCTTCTATACATCTCAACTCAAGCTGCCAACATTTGCCTCTCCAGGTAGGGGGTATGTGCATCATGAATGAGGGAAGTGTGCAAGGGCAATGCAGCACATGACTGTAGTCACATGACTGGCTCAGTTTTTGCTCAGGAGTGCTCATGTGACATGCTTACATGACATCAACACATGACTTAGTTTTAGCCGCGCAAACTAAACAGTACCTTATGCTACTTGACACTGCTGACATTACTTGGCTGCTTGGCAAGAATGACTATGTACTGTCAAGGGTGACTAAGTAATGTGAAGATTTACTTGCCAACAATGTGCTGGTGGCAAAACATACGCCGAAGGGGAGTCGAACCCCTGCCGCTTGCTTGGAAGGCAAGCATGATAACCGCTTCACCATCGGCGTTTATGACAACTATCCGTCGGCTCTTATCCTGATCTTTAATTTGCATTAAACCATAGTCTCTATTCTCAGGCCCGTCTGCCTTTCCACAATCAGCTCTAGTCTCTACTGATCGAACGCGAAGCTTTGAAGTTGTTCCGACGATGACAGCAGATATAGATCTGAATGGAAAGTATCCAGGTACGTGCTTACATCCACGGTTGATGCTGTCTTCGGCATGCTTCCCATGCGTTTGTTCACCATCTCGCCTCTGGAATCTACATAGCAAAGGACCATGTAACCAGGACTTTTAACGCACTTGTAAAGTCTTTGTCTGCGGAGGACAAAGCTAAGGTATCGTCCTCTCGCCCTCCCACGTGTAATGCAAAATAGCTGACCAACTATTGGGCTCCTGATGCATACCTCAAGCCTCATGCGATCCTGCTCGCGGGCGGCACCACCCCCTATCGGAATGACACAGACCGTGAACTTCCTTTCCGTCAAGAATCCAACTTTTTTTATCTCACTGGTTGCAATGTCCCCGGATCATACTTTTTGGCCCTGTATGATCCCACTTTCTCTACTCTCGCACAGGAACAGGTGGACTACACGCCGAAAACTACTTTGTATGTATTTGAGCCCACAGTAGTGGATCTGTTGTGGTCCCCCGCTCCCCCCACACTTCAGGAGGCACGCGACATGTATACAGTGGACGAGATCGAGCATCCTCCTAAACTCGTAACCTCCATCTCACAACTTCCGCAAGGGACGATCATTCACATCCTTCCTGAAACGGACCAATTCCCAAACATTGGTGCCAATGAAGTAGATGGTTTAAAAGCGGCCTTGCACTCAGCCCCAGCAAAGACGACCGAATACCTCCTTCCAGCGCTTCACAGAACGCGACTCATCAAGGATCCGCACGAGATTGCCATGATCCGCAAAGCTAATGACATCAGCTCACTCGCACATGAAGTCATCATGCGTGTGCTTGGATTGGCCGTTGCAGGGAAGATCGAGAAGCAATCTTCGCACACGCCGCTTTTACCTGGGGAATGGTTGATCGAGAAAGAAGCCGAAGCAGAGGCGATATTCGTAGCTTCGTGCAGACGAGAAGGGTCAGCTATCTCGATCTGCTCGGCGCCGAGATGAATTTCATACTTGATTGTAGTGCTACATATCAAGCATATCTGCCTATTGTGGCAGCATCCACGCGAGCATCGACGCTGCATTATTGCTGCAATGACCGTGCCTTTGCATGGGGTCCGGTAAGTCGCCGAGACACGGCTAACACGGGGAACCTTTCACCTGTGCACCGCCATGATGATGGCGATGGGAAGGGAAAAGAATTGTTACCGCAGGTTTTGTTGATTGATGCTGGGTGTGAGTGGGATTGTTATAGCTCGGACAGTGAGTATCTGTTGTACAAAATCTTGTTATGTTAGACCTTAGGGCTGATCTCGTCTATCCGCCTTCCCCGACATAACCACCACCGATTCCACACTTGGTCACTCCGATCACAGTCACGCGTACAATGCCAATTGGCAATGGCGGGAAATTCACAGAAGAAGCCAAGAAGGTGTATGAGCTTGTATTGAGGATGCAATCCGTAAGTTATTACTTTTTTTCTTTCATATCCATTCACATTCGGACATATTATATGGCTCGTGTAGGAGTCTTTCAGCCTCGCCGCCCCTGGAGTCCATTGGGATGACGTGCAGTTATTATGCCACCGCGTGCTCGTGGATGGCTTCCTAGATATGGGAATATTCAAAGATCCTGATGGGACCGTTGGAGGTCTGCATTCTCCCTGTCACTTCCCGCTGTCGCATGAATCTTTCGCTGATATTCCGTTCAGGTCTTAACGGCCACGTGGATGGTCACAAAAAACCCTCAACCACCAAGGCAACCGTGAAGTCTCGAGAGGTGCTCTCCCAGGAAATTCTACTTACGGGCCTCAGTGCCGCTTTCTTCCCACATGGCGTTGGCCACTCCATGGGCCTGGACGTACATGACGTACCAAGTGCAAGTCGACCGGTTGGGAGCGGTAAATACTTCGTGGGTGGTGATGACGGGGTGAGCGGCGTAGCCGGCGGGCACAAGGATTTCTACAAAAACTTGAGATTGAGATTGGAGTTGCAGACACGGATGGTGGTGGTAAGTCGACTTATCTGCACCACCGCCCTCTCCCTCGTTAATCATCCTTCAAAACCAGACTATCGAGCCAGGCGTCTACTTCCACCCCGCCCTTCTGACATCCTACAATGTCCACACGTCACCTTACATCAACACTGACGTCCTCGCTCACTATGAAGGCATGGGAGGGGTGCGGATTGAAGATGATGTCTTAATCACGGAAACAGGCTGCGAGAATCTAACGAAGGTCCAAAGTGGAGTGGAGTGGGTTGAAAGGGTCTGTGCTGGTGAGGATCTCGTGTAAGATATGGCTGAACAGACGTTCAGTTTATTGTTGTCGGTTAGCATCGATTCACTTATGTACCAAAGACACACAGAGCACATGTATACCACACATCGGAAAGCTATCATGAATATACATATGGATTGGCGGGATTCGTCGATGGTCATGGAACAATCTGACGACAAAAATCGCGTTCACATCTACTCGGTATGCGGATTCAGGTCACCAGATAGATGATGGTGCACGCCACAACATTTCTGTCCTCGATGTCCCGCTTCAGCCAACCATACTCCGCTTTCTGCCGCGGAGACGGACTGAGAATGGCATTTCAGCACGTAACAGCTTAGCGCACGCAGTGGCCAAACCTACCCTCATCTAGTCTTTTTTTGATTTGATCCCAGTCTTTCCCAGTGCGATTCGCGTAAGCTGCGAGGATGGATGAAAATAGGGGTTCAGAGTCAGGGTGTGTTGACGCAAAGGCACGTTCCAAAACATAAAGGTCTACCGCTTTGTCTTCCACGAGGGCAGAGTGATAAGCCAGTCCAAAGTCGATCAATACCTGAATGACGTGTTTAAAGACACGCTGGAATCAACAGAGCCATCTTAACGTACTAAATCATTGTTGCTTGCCCGGAGCATCATATTTGACGTGGTCAAGTCCCCATGAATGATATCAATGAGATGCAGCTTGGCGATCTCCACACCAATCTTTTCCAGGAGCATCTCTGAAACAGATGGTACAATTAACTAAATGTTTAGCTTCCTCTGCAGAGTTACAGACCCATGGAAAATTCATTTACGCAGCCCCAATCGGCTGCTCGATCGGCTATACTTGATTTGACTTCTTCGTAGTCCGACTCGTCTTCATCGTCCTCCTCGCTGTGGAACACCAGTCGATAACGTGACTCGTCAGTTCCTGCCGGAATCAAATGCCGAACGGATGGGCCGTCTATGAATTCCAACCCCAGACAGCCTTCAGCCACATCCAACAGCCGGATACCAGGAACATTTATACCCGCGCTACGATGGAGCCGTGGTCGGGTTCAGTCGGACGGAATTACGAGGAAATCGAGGGATATCAAGCGTACCGCAAACATCGTATCAGAGTTCGAGCTTCCCCAATCAAGCGCTGCCGCGTCAGCATCTTGTCCAAGGTTGGATGTCGGTACTTCTTCGGGAACCGATGCTTGAAGAGAATGTCGGCCATGACCGGGGTTGACGGACAACCCGCATTGATATCAGCCTCGAGAGGACCCCATGTATCATAGGAAGATCGAAACCTGATGTATGTCTTGTACACCCTCTAAAAGAGTGGCAAACACGAACGACCGATGAGTGTGGATATTTCTAACAAAGGCAATGGTAGAACTTGCAGCTTCGGCACCCTGTGATACCCATTTCGACATCTCCAGTAAACGCTGCCCGGGAATCCATATAGAGGGATCGAACACCATTTCCTTGATGAAGGCCGGAGTAGTAGGCTTAAGACGATAATTGGAGTCGGTTACTGCACGAGTCCAGCAGATAAGATCAACTGCTGTGACTTCTAAAAAAGGTAGCTACTTCCAGCGGTGTGGCTGTGCAAAAAGAGGGGGTCGGGAGTCGGGAGGTGCCGAGGTTGGTCAGCAGTGTAGATCGGGCAAACCCCCACTCTGGCTCAATACAGTCATTCACCAGCACTTGCACCAGCCAACTTGAGGTGGCTCTAGCTTGACAATACTAAAATAAAATTTGCATCCCTCTGGCATAGTGCTACTTTTATGTATTAACAACAGAAATGTCCATTTTTTAATTGGATCAGAGGTGTGCTGGACGAATTGTAAGGTGAAGGGAGTCCGAGCCATTATCAGTGCGTGTCGACACTTGCACCAGCACCATATAAGGTATAGTGTAGATTTCTCCCACGATCTAAGCGTAATCGCCACGTTATCAAAACTCCTCGTCATCACCATCAGAATCCATGCCCATGTTAATGCCCTCGTCATTCCCATCATTCCCATCATCTTCAACCACCTTGGCATCAACTTCAGCTCTTCCACTTCCTGGTTTGGGGAGAGGCTTTTCCAATTTTCCCTGCTTCGGTCTTGCCCAGCTCACTGGCCTCTTCTCTCTCTTCACCTGTTTCTGTTCATTGGTCCATAGTGTGAGTTGTTCCCAATAAGTTTTTTTTTGCTCTTTGTTCCTTTGTTTATGTGCATCATCAGCTTCCTTCCATTCCGAGAGCAAGATTGATTGTCGCTTGCAATTTTCTCATCCTCCACCACTTTATCATGGCTAATGACTCATTCATAGAATTCATTACCCATAAGTAATCTCAGTAGCCCATCTCCCACCAACTGACCTTTCTTCTTTGTCTTTTTCACTTCTTCCTGTGCTGCTAACTGCTCAGATAGTTTATTGCAGTAAAGTGATTGCAGAATGACCATCAACTGCATGCCACAGAGCATGCTTTTGTATCCCTCTTCACGGAAATATGCAGCTCATAGCACATCTTGGTAAGTGTGCTCTTTTGATGTCTCCGGTTCTTCGTCTAACAAGGCATGGTGGCACTTTCGGGTAGGTGTGATTGGAATTGGTATATATTGGGGAAGACGGTCCATGGAGGTAAGAGGTGTATTGTTAACTAGGAATGAAGCTGATGTCGATGCTAGTGTTTCCATGACATTGCTAGCAGCCACACCCCATTCTGTGGGACTCATTGAAGATTGTGGTATCATAAGACTTGGATCAATGCATGCATCCATGTCGGAGGGTCCCTGGATAGGTGTTATGGCATGACCATGGCGATACTGATGTGCAAATGTTGTCAGTGCCCAGACAGGACTAGCCTGAGGGAGGGGAAGTGTTAAAGTCCGGAGGTCCGAAGGTCCGGAGTTCAGCGGAGCAAGTCCAGTGCTGTAGGTACCAGAGCTCAGCTGTTGCCAAAGGGCGAGAACAACTATGTATTTACCTGTAGATACCGGAGCTGTAGTACATTAGTCTCGGAGTGGCTAATGTAGAGTAAGTGACATACCTCAGCTGTTGCCAAAGGGCGAGAACAACTGAGGTGTTTGAGAAAGAAAAGAAGCTATATATACTATGTGGTGAAGGCACACTCGTACCTCAATAACTGTCAGGGAGGTAGTACGAAGGGAAAGATATGGTAATGATCGCAGGAGCCATTGCTGAGTGGCGACTCCATACCGTAAGAAAGGGTGCCACTCCGGAGTTGTAAGTCCTAACTCCGGAGTGGGTCATATGTCTATATGGTCCCTTCAGAGGACCGGACCACTGGAACTCCTTCCGGAGTAAGTAGTATTTTATCACTCCCACTCGAGTGTAGTCGCAACCCCATACCTCGAACAAATTTCCAATGCTGATCCTTGATGAGTGGCTTTGTAAGTATGTCTGCCACCATGTCCTTGGTGGAGACATATTGGACTGTTGCTTCTCCTTTTCCAACTAGGTCATCTCGAACAAAGTGGTACTTGCGCTGGATATGTTTGGTCCGGGCTCGGAATTGTGGATCGTGGCATAGAATGATGGCTGCCTGATTGTTGCAAAACAGTTCGGTGGGGGCCTTTTGTGGGTGCCCGATTTCATCAAAGAATGTTCGGAGCCAGGCTAGGTGTTGTCCGGCATTGCTAAGTCCGATGTATTCCGATTTTGTAGTGGAAAGGGCCACCATGCTTTGCAACTTGCTAGACCAGGAGATGGCTCCACGGTTACTAATGAATACAAAACCGGAAGTGGAACGGGAGTTGTCCGATTCCTGAGACCAACCTGCATTGGAGTATCCGTGAAAGTCCATGTCCGTAGAGAGTTCCATTCCATCAAATCGGAGTTCCATGTCCTTAGTGGCCTGCACGTATTGGAGTGCACGTTTTGCAGCTTCCCAATGAATGAATTTGGGTTTCGCGCTGAAGCGGCTAAGTGCACTGACTGTGTATGCAAGGTCCAGGCATGTTCTGAGCATGAGGTACATTAGCGAACCTATGATTGTCAAGTACGAGACCTGTTTTCCTTCAATAATCATCTCCGGAACAGTGCGATCGTCTGTCGGATCAGTTGCGGAGAGTTGAAGACCATGTGCCATAGGAGTCCATGCTGGTTTGCATGTGGACATGTCAGTCCGCTCGAGGATTGTGCGACAATATTGGGATTGGCATAAGGAGATTGTCCGGAGTTTTCGGTTTTTCTTGATTTCAATTCCGAGAATATATCTAGCTTCTCCGAGGTCGTGCATTTTGAAAGCAGCGGAGAGTTTTGTTTTGACGGAGTTCATGAACTTCTGAGTAGTAGCAGCTAGGAGGAGGTCATCGACGTAGACTACTAGGAAGCAGACTTGTCCGTCCTTTCGGAACACATAGAGACATGTTTCAGCATTCAGGCAGATAAATCCGAGTTCTCTGAGTTTTTGGTCCAGGGTTTTGTTCCAAGTCCGGCCGGCTTGTTTTAGTCCATATAGGGAGCACCAGAGTTTCCAACAATATCCAGGTTGAATGGGAATGCCTTCCAGAGGTGACATGTATAGGTCTTCTTCCAGTTCTCCGTTTAGGTAGGCTGTGGAGACATCCATTTGGTCCAGCTCCATATCATACTTGGCAGCTAGGGCAATTAGAGTACGAATGGAATCAAGATTTGCTACTGGAGCAAAGACCTCCTGGTAATCAACTCCTTCCTTCTGTGTGAAGCCACGTGCGACTATCCGGATTTTGTACCATTCCACATTTCCTTTTTCATCTCTTTTGATTCGGAATACCGGCTTGGAAGTGATCGGAGTTATTCCGTCCGGAATGAGTACAGTTTCATAGATGTGGTTGGAGTTGAGACTTTGAAGTTCTTCTTCAATGGTGGATTTCCATAAGTCCCTGTCTGCTCTGGAGTAGGCTTCCTTTAGGTTTTTGGGGAGTGACTCATCGGAGGCGTTTGCTGTTCCAGCAAATAGGAAGTCCTTGACAGAGGCGGAGAATGCCCCTGGGAGTTCTGGTTCTGGAGGTTCCGGAGTGGATTCCTGAGCCTGTGCTTCTTCTCTACGATTTTCTTGTCTTGCAACTTCTTCCTCTAGGGTACGCTCATATTCTTTGTTTTTGTTTGCTGCCTGTCGTTGTTGGTTGCTTCATCGGACGGGTGGAGCTGGAGCAGGAGCTGGAGCAGGAGCAGGAGCAGGAATGGGAGGAGGAACAGGAGCTGGAGCTGGAGCAGGAGCAGGAGCTGGGACCGGATCAGGAGGAGGAGCAAGAACTTCATCTAGTCGAAGTTGGTCTAATTGGTTTGCCAGTTCCTCAATGCCAGGGCTGGCAGGGCGTTCTGGAAGGTGTTCCGGAGCTGCAGGAACATCTCCCACTGGTCCGGCGTTGCATGGAGGTGGGTGGTCATCGTCATCGTCACGTTCCGGTAGCCAGAGATGCTCTGGAATTAGGCCCTCCCACTGTCCCTCAACAGCGGGGCCGTTCCATGGAGCAGATTCAGCCTCAGAGATCGTTGCTGTTACGACGGCCGGAGAGCTATCGTAATGGGGCCTTCGCTAGACAAGGAGTCGCTGGTGGGGCGATGACGCAGTGGTGCTCAAGGGAATTCCTTAGCACAGGGACAAGGAGTCGCTGGTGAGGCGACGACGCAGTAGTGCTCAAGGAGGTTCCTTAGCATGGGGATAAGGAGTCGCTGGTGAGGCGACGGTGTGGGTTTCAACTAGGGTAGGTACCCGTAGGCCGACAAGAGTTCCTTTATGAAGGAAGTACAAGGAGCAGTCACTTAATAGTAGACTGAGGACTTAGGATGACGAGTAAAGGATAAAGGCTTGGATTGCCTTAGCGCAGGTCAAGATACAAGAATATACCGAAGGAGGTCTAAGCTAAGGAATCATATCGTAAAAGAGAGGGTTTATATACCCCTGGATACGCGCATGGGCCAGATGCGGGATATCTCAGGATCGGGATAAACCGTGGGATAACGCGTATGGAGTCGGGAGAAGCGCGTATCCTGTATGTCGTAATAAACCGGATCAGAAAAGAAGAGAGATTAGGACACGTGTGTGAAGCATGCAAAACACGTGTCCGACTATCGTGAGACAATCAACAAAGACGTGAGACAAGTGGAATATACCTCCGGTATGGAATAGGTGGAAGCCGGAGGCGGAGAAAGGGAAAGAAGTCCAAAGAATGAGCGAGGGTACGAAGGATATGTACGCCAGGCGCTGGTAGTACAAGTAGGCTGAGTAACCGTAGCAGATGTAGGAAAGAAAGGAAAGAAATAGAAAGTCGTAACAGTTGCGGACTCATTGAAAATGACATGGCGACTGGAGATGATGGTCCGGCATTCGATGTCAAGGAGTTTGTAGGCTTGTTGTCCATAAGTGTACCCTAACATGATGCATTTTCTTCCATGTGATCGGAATTTTCCCCCCCGCTGCTCCTTTGGTATGTAGGCATAGGCTGGACATCTGAAGGGGCGGAATAGAGTCGGATCAACCTGTCGGTTGAAGAAAATCTGGTAGGGGACTTTGCCTTGTAGTCCAGAGGCTGGACTTCGTGCAGTGGTATAAGCGGCGGCAGACATGGCATCCACCCAGAATGACTTCGGAAGCTTTGACTCCTCGAGCATGGCATTGGCCAGCGTGGCTAGTGTTTGATTCATGCGTTCCGCCAGGCCGTTTTGTTCTGGGGTGTATGGGGCAGAGGTTTCGAGGAGCGTGCCATCAGTCCAGAGTTGATCATGAAAGGCCTTGTTGGTATACTCTGTTCCACCATCGCTCTGGATGAACTTAGTGTAGAGTTCCAAAAAGTCCTCCTGTCCTATCTTTGTCTGGAGTAGAGTTTGGATGTTGACCTTCCATTGATTGTAGATTTGTAGGGCTTCACTCTTGTGTTTCATGAAGTAGACCCAGGGGAAGCGACTGAAGTCATCAACAATGATGAGCCAGAATCTATAGCCTTCACATGATCTTGGAGTTATGGGACCTCCGACGTCTGTGTGTACTATTTCCAGGGGTCGGATGCTCCGAGGTTCACTCCGGGGTTCGAAAGGCAGTCGCTTCATCTTCCCTAGTGTGCACGCCTCACAGAATGTGGGCGTTCCGGTGA
>QFEM01006905.1:0-18248 GCA_003316205.1 Boletus bicolor
TCGCTGCGCAGTCGATTCCCGTTACTCGCCGAGCTCGATCACGCTCATCGTCCAGGTGACATGGCACGCGAGATGCCCGAATGGACCGATCGTTACGACCGCAGCGAGCTCCGATCGTCGCGTCCTTCTCCACTCCCGCCGTTTGTTACGATTACTCGACTATATGCCCGATGTCAACTTTTTGTTCCTCGCCGAGTCCAGGTGGACAAGTCACCAGAGTAGCTGCGAGCCGCTACCTCCCGACAGTCAACATGTGTGATTATAATCATTGTCCTTTTTGATGACCACCTCGATACATGCGACGAAGACACTGACGATGACCATTATGCGACGTCGAGCATGCGACATACGATGTGCCCCAATGCTGCCTTCATCTGCAAGACGACACTGAGCATCAAGATCGACGACTGCCAACACCGTGCTCACTGATTTCACAGGAACTCTAACAAACAAAACTCGGTACTGTCCTCTCGTGTCGCGAGCTACGCCACACCCCGTGTGCCAGGATCAGATGGATCGTGGCACACAGGCCGTCAGATAAGATGGACGATGGTACGTTTCGCGTGCACCTTGCTTCGGATTCACTGTTAACGCCGCGCCACAGAGAAGTTCCCGTCCGAAGTGGCTCCGAACGAGAGGCTCAGTCTAATAAATGAAGAAGACAAGAGGGCGATGGGCAGAGTCAACGTATCCGCAACGAAAGCGTGAAGTGGGTCCTTTTTGTCCTTTCCTGTTGATCTTCGTTGACCGTCCGTCGTAGACAATCGGACGCCGGCGTAGAAGAAAGGAGATGAACTTTACTATGAGCGACCATATCGGGAATAAGGTGCGTCCAGCAGTAGGGCATGCCCTTGATTCCAAAGGCGTCCCTTGCTGTTGGACCCACCTTGTTTTCGTCTGGCCTCTTCTAGTTGGTGCTAGCGAACCTTCACTTTACGTCGGCTTTGATGATATCAAACCAAGTCGACAACTGGAGGACCGAGCCCTCTTTAAAGGCGAGTGATTGTAGAGGCACAACGCGACGTCACCGCGCACATCACGCTCCAGCAGGGGATGAATCTACCAACAATATTTCCACTTTTTCCACTCAATTTGATGATACGTCAGCTTTTCATCACCAGTCCAGAGACTTCGATTCGGCGTCTCTTGTCCACTCAAAAATCCCACCACGATCCAGGAAAGTCTTTTCATCGAACCCTGAATCAAGAAGTGCCATCTCAACGCCTACGTCCAGGATCGATCTACCCGGTTTCTTGCCGCCGTCACGACAATCCAAGAAACTGAAACACCGCGATCGTCATCTCAATGTAGGTCGCGAAAAAGAACGCGCGTACCTCATCCTTTCGTCGATGAGCAAGTACGAATCCTTCATCGCATCATTGTCCTCCGGGACGAGAGATGCCTGCTGCGCGTGTCTATCGAGGAAGGCTTGGTATTGTTCTTTTGTGATCGTCAGCTTGCGCGCGTCACGAAGAGAATTCGAATCCGGCCCCGTGTTCTCCGAGTCCAGGAGCAAAACTTGGAACACCTGTTTGTGCCAGGTAAGTCGTACATCACGTAAGCGACCGCCACATACCTTCCAGCGGAAAGGGGCAATCTCCTCGATTTGGTCATTCATATCCTCCTGCCAGTTATTGCTAACCAAGTTCGATGATCAGCATCAAGCATGGTCGGAAGGGGGATGAAGATACTTGCATCGTCACGACCGAGTTGATCTTCACCTTGATCCCTCTCTCTTTCGCCCACTGCGCTACCTTGAACACCGTGTTGATGTGCGTTGCGACGGTGCCATTTTCCGCTCTTCCCTGTTTGAGGTTCGTCTCCGGGTCGAACGAATCACAGGATATGGCCATGACGTCGAGATATTGGCCGTACGTGTCCAACCATTTTTCGGTCACTCTCGAGCCGTTGTTCACGACGGAACACGACTCGAGGTGGAGCTCTTCTTTGCAGTACTTGAACACCTCTCCGATGTAACGGGGCTGAAGGAACGGCTCTCCGCCGCTGATGTTGAGTTTCTTCATCCCAGCATCTGCGAGGAGACGAAGTGCGTGTTTTGCTTCATCAAGAGGAAGGATGTAGCTATTCGTGGAGGTATGGAAGCAGAAATCGCACTTATAGTTGCAGACGCGATGAGGAAACCAGTTCACAGAGACTGGCACGAATCCAGGCTTTGGAACGGGTTTCGCGATGGGTAATGATGGGAATGGATTGGAGATTTCGAGCCACTGGAATACCATGGTTTACTTATGCGCTGGGTGTGGGACGAAGGCGCAACATCGGTCCCCTCTTTACTTAAATACTGTGAACGATGCTTGACAAATTCTCTTGACGGGTTTCTGACAAAGCTCTGGTCAATTTAAACAACAAGCACGGGGTCACGCGAGGAAGCTTGGCGCTAGGTAAAGAAAGTGCTGTCTCAATACCGTTCCATAGTACCTCTCAGCGGTGCGCGGCACTCATTCCAAGAATCAAGCACCGTAACGAATACTCGAGTGCCGAATGCAAATTCATGGTACTAAAAACACGCAAGACGCATACCGTTCCAAGGATAGCAGCGTTCATGTATCGCAGGAACGTGTGGTCTGTTTGTCGTGCCAACCAGATGGGTAAGCCTACCTCTAGTTCCTGCTTGAAAATCGGCCAACGTGCGTGCTTGACGACGGAGTCATCGCGACTGCGAGGATCGAACGGGCAGAAAAATTAACTTGGATTTGATCTAGTCTGAATGGGACTTCCTCGCCACTGAGGCTTTTCTAATGTACTGCGAAGGTGGGGTCAATACGGGCAAGTATATAATACAGAGAAAAACTTGCAAGACTCACGTCGCGATCTGGAGGTGTGAAGGAAAGGGGGCCATCTCGCCTAATTAGGTAGTGGGCGGCTCTCGTCACTGATGCGGCAATATTGCGCCCGTGTACACTTTCTTGTGTCTCCTTACCACCACTGGTGGTTTGTACAGTCGTGAGGATCTCCAAGAGGTTGCTCTGCGGCATACCGATTTACTGACGAGGTATCACCGACCCAGTTCGTTGTTCTCGGAAGGTCTAGAAAAGACATATCCGAGTCGCAAAGTGACATGCAGAGCGGATGATTGAAGACTTGCTCGTTCCTAGGCTACGGCTATCATTCACATCGCACATCACCATCAAACAAACCCAGTCACCTACATCAACGTTCAACGGCAGACTGATAGCCACAGTCCACTATACTACAAGTTCATCAAGACTCGATCAGTTCTGACTCGCTCGAGCACATGGACGCAGGATATAGAGCGGGATATGACCGAACCGATGCGTGAGCCAACACGCAGCAGGTTGAGCATTAATACTCGTACGTGCATCGCATGGTGGGTCGCCGGTCAACAGGTCAACGCCTCATAATGTCGGGAACGTCCGCATCATGATTTGCACTGGTTGGGATTAGCCAGGTACGCGCACTCCGCAGCTCGCCCTGCTAGTACCATACCACTCATGCGGTGCATTCAGCTCCCACTTGACAGCTAGTCCACTCCGAGCATTCTCCTCGCCGGACGCTGTGCACTGCGACATCTCTGTTGACGACAGTCGTCACCCTCATCAATGTTTCGCAGAGTTCTCGATTCATCCCGCACCATCCCGTGCGTTGACTTGCACACCAAGTTTGCCATGTCATTCAGATGATCCCACTGCATAAAATCACGAGCTGTGCGAATATCGCCAAGCTGCTTTGGGAGCCAACCAAAGTCAGACAGGTCAGTGAAGGTATGTTTCGAACCGAGGTATCGGGTTATCGGAAAGTCACCGGGTGCCGACGTGTTCTTCTAGTCGTCAAGTTCGTTGGACAGGCTTCCTCCCCTTTTCCATAGCACTGCGTGATCTCGTCCTCTGAGATCGTAGCCAGCCGCGCAGAGGAGCCACTCGAGGTGGAGGGAGTACCTGTGTTCACTGGCTCATATGGTGAATCGCGCGTAGAGTTCGATCCATCCGGTTGGTTCCCTGAACACCTGTTCGTCGTGTCGGTGGGGCGCATAATCGAGCTTTGTGTCTCGTTAATCTAGCACTGTTCACCTTCATCTCTGTTCTATAGTTCCCCTTGGCCCTCTGAAACATGAAGACGGACAAGTCGTTTATGACGATTTTCTAGAGCCCGAGTTGTTCTGACGCGCAATGTTCACGGACCTTCTCTCGGCTTTGTATGTCGGTGGTAGTGATTCATTCGTGTAGTTCGCATCGCACTCCCGGACTTGTCTGCCCATGTCTTTCTTACGTTCGTGATGAATTTCAGGACAATGAATATCCTCGCTTGAGACTTTTGTGTTTTTTGTGTTCAATGTTCCTTTCGCTGAGTTTCAAACAGGGTCTATGACACCCAAGTGGAACACATAATTGGTTTCATGCTGCTCGCTTTCTGAATCCACAACCATGTCAGAATCTCTCTACGCGTCCTGCGCGCAAGTCCTTTCCCTATGTCAAGGCATAAAAGACGATTTGACAACTCTCCTCGATCCTGTTTCTGGATTTGCGCCCAGGCTCAGACAGCTATGTCGCGATCAGTGAGTCTGCCGTTCCCATATTGCAATGCACACACATCCCAGATTGTGGTTTAACCAGAGTCGAAGAATTGGAAAGCGGCGCAACTTCAGACGTGTCTCGGGTCGAGTTAGAGGCGCTACGGATGGAAGCCAACACCTGGGGTCTACTACAAGCACTCATGCCGTGCGTGGACACGTCTTTTTCCTTTCGTCCCGTGGTAAATCTCTGTGCAGCGCCCGAAAAACTGAGCCAGAGCACCATCTCAATCCGCGCACCATTCTCGCACAAAACCCATTCACGCCAACGTTGACCCTCGCGCAAGGGATCATGCACGCGTCGCCTTTGCTCACGGAGCTCGTCATCGTGCGTGAATGGCTCCACGAGACTGCGTCGTCGCCTCAACATCCCGAAGCTACCACCGGGTACTGGAAGTTCACAAAACACAACGTGATGCAGGCGTTACGCACTGGACACGCCGCGAGAGAGGGACTCGTGACAGAGTTTGATCCGGATGCGGTGAATAGAGGGGATGGCAAGTCGTTGGCTGCGGATGACGCGGTGAGTGGACTGCGTGCGCCCGGACTGGGGACTGGGGACTGAGCTTGTCCTTTGCAAGGCCTTTGAAAAAACGTTGACGCAATCGCTGTATTCGTTCGTGCGCGCTGGGAGATTGGACGAAGCGGTGCAGCTGTGTCGAAAAGCCCACCAACCGTGGCGCGCTGCAAGTATCCGGGGGTCATTACTGTTCCAATGGCGAGCAATCGGTACGTCACAGGAAGCTCGATTAGTACGCTTGTACTCATTACCCACGAAGCAAACGAAGAACGGGAGGAGGGTTTCGAGGACGAGGATGATGCGGAGGGCTGGCAAGGCAACAGACGCCGGCGACTATGGAAGTCGACTTGTGTAAAAGCTGCTCTAAACGTAAAGAGGCACCGTTCTCCTTCCTATTCAGCTCGTCTCATATCTTTATAGCCCAACCTGCCCGATCCCGAGCGAGTGTTATATGCGGCACTTGCACCAACCCCTCAAACGTTCAATGTCCTCAAGTCGGCATGTCGGACTTGGGAAGATCATCTATGGGCTCAAATAAGTATTCTGTGCGAAGAGAAGCAAGCCGCAGAGATGATCAAGTTGGGAGGAGGCTATTGGGAAGATGGATTGGAGGCACTCAAAGATTTGCCCGTGTCTGTGGAAGATGCGGACGAAAAAGAGGAGGAGGAATGGGAGAAGGAAGCGAGTACGGCGCTGGAGACACTTGGTGGTGTCAATGTCGAAGATGGGTGAGATATTTGTTTCCTCCCCTATGACTCTCGTGTTGAGCAACGATTCGGCAGTCCTCCCGCTGATAACGCCTTTCATGTCTCTCAATTGGCAATCATCCTCGACCGGACACACTCGTTGTTGGAGACATTTGCAGCTGGCCTGAGGGACGGCATATACGATTCTGAATCATCAGAGTGCGTATTCTCCTTCCTTGTACGGAGAACGACTATACATTTGTGTACTAGATACCCCACAATGACGCGGTTTTTCGCCCACTTGTGTCTCTTCATGCAAATGATTGACATTTCTGTACCACCATTGGCCACTCAAGTGATTCTGGAGGCGTATCTCCAAGTTCTCGAGGTCAGTATGCCAATTGCAAATCGAACTGAAACTTCGTATTTACTATCTCTGGATCCAGCGTGCCGGTCAGCGAGACCTCATTGCCATGTATGCTGGTGCATTGGGTGATAATGCTGTGGAGCGCTATGCTATGTTCCTCACTTCCCTCGAACTTTCCGCCGATATAAAGGAGCGAAGATTAGCACTGACGCGTGCACGTGAACATGGTCTTGACGTGGACCGTGTTGCCGTTGTCGCTGCTGAGCGAACGATTGAGAAGTCCTTTGATGTTTGTGATGTTCTTCTGGTTTTTGAATTGTATTAAACGTGCAATTCGCCAGCTGCTACCTCAGCTGAAAGGTCCACTTCCATCGATCATCACACTGCAAAATCCACCGTCAGAGGTGGAGACACTGCTGCTCCGCTCCATAGAGTGGACAACCTTTATGGAAGCTACTTATGACACTGCCCTCGAACAAGCTACAGTGATATTGCGGTATTTCCTTGGTATGTCTATTATCCTGACTTTGATCTGTTGTTCATCTATATCAAGGTTGTGGACGCGTCGCTTTGGCGCGCGGCCTGTTGGATATGTTGCCACGTGAACTTGCCTCCATCGACGAGCCCGAAGAACGTGCAACAGAGTATCTCCACTACAGGCAATTTTTCAACGTGTGGGGGCTTCTCGACCGAGTGGTAGAATGTCAATCATTGGCAGCCTCTTTGATGAACAAGGATACTCGGATAGCGTGGTTGAAGGACTACAAGGTAAACCGATCCTTTTGACAGTTCCGTACAGCTGATGCCGTTCTTATTAGGGACTCATTGATCAAGCATACGAGTCCATCGTGAAGCTGCTCACTTCTGATTGGATGCTACCAGACCGAAGCAACCCTGCTGGTTTGTACTCCCTGTCACCCGTTATTGTTATCTTCTCATAGCACCGCGCAGATCGCCGACATCGTGAAATGTTACGCATCCGACAAATCTACATACCCGAGCTAATTCTGCGATTACATGTCATGCTGTACTCTTCAAGGGAGCATATACCAGGGTTCGTCCACATCCTGCCAGTTTTATCTTGCTCTCCGACTGACATACGCGATAGGAATCTTAAAGTTGCGCTCGAACTCGTCAACATTGTCGCAGATTCGCGGTACAAGCTCTATGATGACTTTTTACATCCGGATGGACGCAAGCTTGCGGAGTACTTGGGCGCAGTGAGGCAGGCTGTGTTGGCGGGGTTGGAAAATGGTGGCTCGGATCCGTTCAAGGTTGTCTCTTCTTGATGTGTGCTGTTTCACGGTTTTGACTAGAGACCTACGGAATGGTTATGAGATCGAATCTATATTTGCAATCATCAGCTGTTCCCAGGACAAGACGACTCAGTGAGACACAATACGATGTCTCGTCGTCGGTTACAAAACAAATCCAGAAATGCAGTGCTGACGTTTGACAGTGCAACGTTAAGAAGGGGCGGCCCGGTTGCCACGGGTCCCGAGTATCCCAACAACTTGGCGAGACTTTGCAGCCCGCAGCAACCATCTCGCACCCGAACCTCCATCATGAATTTCCTAGACAAAGTTCTCGACTACGCCGAACGGCTCCCCGAGGGCATAGAACGCGCTCGCGATCAGATAGTCGGTATGTCTAATGTCTTTTAGTATGCGATGGCATCGTCTTCTTATCAATATATCTGCACGTTGCGATACACCAGGACTTTTGGACCCCGACCGTGAGTTCTCGATGAGTGCTCTGGGAGGGTTTGATTTGACCACGATTGGGTGCTGGCATATTTACAGGTCGCCATGATACCCCAGAAGAGAGACTCAACGACGAGATTCGGGCCAGGATCAATGCCAGTCACCGATTCGGGAGCTTTGCGGGTGAGAGGCAAGAGAACGCGATCAAGTGGTATGTGAATCGTGGCGAGTGCGAGTGTGCGCGTGTGCTACGGTGGGGGCTGATGTAGTGCGGCTTTTTCCCTCCTGCAAGGCATATCGATGGTCAAGACTACATGTGGGCCGTGTCTGAGATACTCGACAGCGCAAAGGACGTGATCTTTATCTTGGTGGGCGTTCCTCCGATTGCCAAACATGTTTCTGTCGCTGAAGGAAATATGGGCAGGATTGGTGGCTCACACCGGAATTATACCTTCGGTAGGTTCACGTTGGATTTTCGCAGGGCTCGCGAACGTGTGGTGCTCATCTCCGCTCACCAGCCGACCCCCGGCTCAGAATGAGGAATGGCGTCTCGACAGGCTGTTGCAGCGCAAGGCTGAACAAGGCGTCAAGATTTATGTCGTCGTTTACAAGGAAGTGACTCAGACGATGTCCATGAGTTCGAAACATACCAAGGCAAGGATGCGGATGGTCGCGTATGTTCTACACAAGTCTGACTCAGTTGATAGGCCGCGTTAGAGGCACTCCATCCGAATATCGCGTGTATGCGTCATCCTGATCATATCGGTAGCAAGGGTATGTCATACGAAACCCGTGTTCAATATGGCGTTTTTTTTAGTTGTCATCCCTAGATACCGTCGAGTTTTGGTCCCATCATGAGAAGGTTCGAGGGTCATCATAGTTGTCGGAAGGTGCTCTGACACACAGTTTACGCGCAGGTCGTCGTGGTCGACAATCACAGCGCCTGTATTGGAGGATTAGACTTGTGTTTCGGACGTTGGGATACCCACAATCATCCATTGGCGGACGTTCACCCAACTGACTTTGCTCGTACTCTCTTCCCCGGACAAGATTACAACAACGCTCGTTGCCTAGATTTCCAGGACGTCCCAAACTATGTTAGCAATGAGGTCTCCATCCTAGAGACACCGAGGATGCCCTGGCATGATGTGAGTGGTTTCTTGGATTGGGGGGTTCACAGCCTGGAGATCTTGCTGTTAGGTCCACATGACGATATGCGGTTCTGTGGTGCTTGATATCTGTCAGCATTTCGTAGAGCGCTGGAATGAAATCAAACGTCGCAAGGTACGCGTCGAACCGAGCGTCCTGCCACCTAGGCTCACACATCCCATTTTAGTATCGTGATGATCCGTGCGTAGCGACGAACGTGGTCGTATCTTCTCATTCACCCCTATCACAGGAAGTTCGATTGGCTTGCACTTCCCCACAACATTCAAGTTGCACCCGCCGAGGCTGTTGCTTGTGCGTATTATTTCCCTTTAATTTCCCCTGTGAAACGCTCCTTTACGTTGTTCTAGATCATCCTCACCGTGAGCAGTGGCACAAAATTGGAAAGAGGTTTAGGCAGCGCTTCCACCTCGATTTCGGTGACACGGTTGAGGTGCCATACCCACCGCCCCCACATGGGACATGCCGTGTCCAAGTCGTTCGCAGCGTGTCGGACTGGAGTCACGGTGTCCTTACGGAACACAGCATTCAGAATGCTTGTACGTCTTCAACCTTCCGTATCTTGTACGAGCATGACGGTACTTGTGATCACTTTCAGATATTCAATTGATTCGTGAAGCCAACCACTTCATCTATATCGGTAAGTTCCGTTGCAATTTCTTGCGTACCTGACTCGATTCGGTATTGATGGGCGTAATGCTTGCCTCGTGGTGCTTATGGGCGTATCGCCGTCAACAGAAAACCAGTTCTTGTGGGTAGCTGCGCCCCGTCCGCAGTGTGACTGGTTTGCTGAGTTGTCGTTCTATATTCAGTATATCCAATACCCGAGATGAAGGCCCGGTGAAGAACCGAATTGCAAAGGCCTTGCTGGAGCGTATCATCGAGGCCGCCCAAGCTGGGAAAAAGTTCAAGGTTAGCGCTACCACCAAAGGGGATAGTCGGCGTTCGCTTACTCGGGGATACCGCTCTGCGTTGTAGGTCGTCGTCGTCATTCCCGAGGTTCCAGGATTCGCGGGCGACATCAAGAAGGAGACCTCGTTGAAGACGATCATGGCGGCACAGTATCGTACCATCAACAGGGGTGGACATAGTATCTACGAAGAGATCCGCAAGGCGGGCTACGAGCCGTGGGTGTTTCGGGTGCTGTTTTTGATTCTATGGCCTCATGATCACCATTAGGATGGACTACATTAGGTTCTTTCACTTGCGCTCGTATGACCGTATTAATGCTCCAACGAGTAAGTCTACCTTTCTTTTTTTGTCGTGGGGATTTCTTGACGGAAGCTTTGCTGTGCATGACAGCCACCCTGATTGCGCAAATGGAAGAGTATTCAGGTGTAACGTTTCATGAAGCGCAGATCGCACTCGCACGTCAGTGGGTGGGGAGGGACTTTTTTGGAAAGGACGTACCTCGCGAGGTCTATGTCAAAGTCCCCCAGCAAGCGAAAGTTGGGATCGCCGCCACGGAAGAGACGCCCGTCAAGAAGGACAAGGTGCCTCTTCCCGAGTCTATCGAGGCTGCGAGACGAGTCATTGCGCGGTTCGAGTCTGGTGCGCAGAATCTGCGGTCGGACGAGATGGTGGCGGATTCGGTGTCCCATCATGCGCTACAAGGGAGGCGGTCATTGTTAAATGAGACGTGGATGGGGTCAGAAGAGGAGGAACTGAACTGGTGTGTGAATCCGTGTTTGGTGAGGGATGGAGGCTGAAGGGATGAGACAGTTATGTCTCGGAGCTGCTTTATATCCACAGCAAAGTGATGATTGTGGACGACAGACGTGTCATTGTAGGTGCCGGCCTCTTGTGATGCGTATGATTGGGGCTAACAAGACGATCCAGATGGGATCAGCCAACTTCAACGATCGGAGTCAAAAGGTGAGTTCGAGACTGTGAGCCCTGTGTCACGGGTCATGGGCTAATTGGTTGTGTAGGGTGATGGTGACTCTGAGATTGCGCTGGTGGTAGAAGACGACGACACGATTCGGTCGACGATGGACGGGCATCCCTACATGGCAGCACGGTTTGCTGCCACTTTGAGACGGAAATTATTCAGAGGTAAGACGGTCGTTCTATTACCATGTAACGTGTGAACTGATTGTCGATTGCAGAGCATTTGGGTCTTATTGAGCCCCAGTACCCGACTCGTCGACCGGATTCGTTCATGAGGCCAGCACCGATACCGCACGATGACGAAACATATTTACCCGGAGATGCTGCCGTTGCAGACCCACTTGCGGACGAGACCCTTGATCTGCTGTACAACACAGCGCGTAAGAACAGGGAGGTATTTACCGAGTTGTTCCGACCTGTGCCGACGAACCTCGTTCGATCGTGGTCGGCGTATGAGGTGCGTGATCGTGCTATCGATGTAGGGCGTCAAGTGACTTGTGGATGCGTAGAACTATGTGCCAAAGGTGAAGCCGGGACATGTTGTTCCCGGAATTCCTTTGCAGCGGGTCAAGGAACGACTCGACCAGGTCAAGGGTTCTCTGGTCGAGTGTCCGTTGGTGAGTGGTCTTCCAATGGTTTCGGGGTCTGCGCAGAGCTAATAAAGGGGGTTGTGCAGGACTTTTTGATTGACGACAAGGAATTCGTGGAGGGTATCGATTGGATTGGTCTGAACCCTACGTTGCCAGTGTACATCTAAGAGAATATGTGAAACAACCGTAGCTATTCGGATGCTGTAAACCTGCCCTGTATGAAGTGGAGCTTGTTCGCAAGGAAGGAAACGGACAAAAAGAGGGGAGGCGGAGATTATCCAGTTTTGAATTCTTGAACCCAGGAGCCTTCTGATTGCCAAATGCTCAGCGGCCCCGTATAATTTAGTTTGTCAAGCTCAGCTTCAAGCGTTTAGTCATTTCCCTAGCTCTTTCCCCACTTCCCCACTTCCCACCACCCCCGTCCTTTGTTCGTTATCGCCCCCGACGATGACCGATTACACTCGTGGTCTCAACGACCCGTTTCTCTCTCACCTCATTGCTCTGCTTTCTACTTACGAGCTATGTCCCATGTCTAGCCCCCTGCCCCGATACGACGGTCCTGGCGACTGGCAGACGGACTCCATCCTCCGCTCCCTCTCTGCCGTCGCCCGCAGAATGTACACCGCAGAGGACGCCCTCGCCTCCATAAAAGCCTCTGAATCTTGGCAAGCGTATGGACCAGAGACTAAGAAAAGGCGCAGTGTAGGCGACGCTCCCACACCCTCCTCGTCTTCTTCTCAGAAGGACTATATTCCTTCCTTCCTCTCGCAGCCTAGCACGATGATCACCAAGCACGGAACACGCAGCGGCTTCTTCTCAAGCAGGTCCGATGCCACCCTCACCAGCGCCGATGGTTTGGGGGATGTCGATATGTTGACAGAGGGGGTAACGGTGGGCGTCGCTAATGTTGATCGCCCTCCAAGTAGACCGATCAACTCTCGCGTCCAGAATATGTCATTATCGCTTGATAACATTTCCAACAACTTCGACCCTTCCAAAGTGCAACGTACGTTCTCAAACTCGTCTGCCTCGGCACCCTCAACCTCCCATATCGAACACATGTCCTGCCCAACCTGTGGCAAGACGATCACGGATACAATGACGATAAGTCGCATCAATAGTAGTTTCAACGGATCTCAGTCGGGTTCACCGCTCGTCGTTCCTCCCGGTCCACTCGCCGCTGCTGCCTTTGAGAGCGGCATGAGTGCCGTCGAGGAACTCCGTTTGCTCAAGGCGCAAGTCCAGGACGTAGCACGTGTTTGCAATGCTGTCGCTCGCGGTGATTTGTCACAGAAGATTACTGTTCCTGTCCAGGGCGTCGTCATGGTTCAGCTCAAGGACGTCATCAACACCATGGTATTGCTAGATTGTATAACAAGACGGGGTGATCCATGCTTATTTACGCAATTAGGTGGATAAATTGGGTCAGTTTGCCAAAGAAGTCACTCGTGTCAGTCAGGAGGTCGGTACGGAAGGGTAGGTCCTATCCGAGATTCCTTTTTCGTCCCGTCTTTGCTAATCCTCATTTTAGCAAATTGGGTGGCCAAGCTCTCGTTCTGGACGTCGAAGGTACATGGCGTGAATTGACGGGTGTTGTCAACAAGTTGGCCGCCAATTTGACAAATCAAGTCCGGAGTATCGCCAAGGTCACGAAAGCTGTCGCGTTGGGTGATTTGTCGAAACAGATCGACGTCGATGCTCGCGGAGAAATCTTGGACTTGAAGAACACTGTCAACGGAATGGTTATCCGTCTTCGGGCATTAGCCGCCGAGGTCACTCGTGTCACACTCGAAGTCGGTTCTCAAGGAAAGTTGGGTGGTCAAGCTCACGTCCCTGATGTCGAGGGTGTTTGGTTCGAGTTGGTTCGGAATGTAAGTCACCGAGGCGTTACAAAACCGTTTGGACGTTTATCTTGTCGCAGGTGAATCGGATGTGTTCAAGTTTGACGGATCAAGTGCGGTCTATTGCTAAAGTCACGACCGCTGTCGCCAAGGGTGACTTGACCCAGAAGATTGAAATCCAAGTCGAGGGTGAAATGTCAACGTTGAAGGGCACTGTCAATTCTATGGTGGACCAGTTGAGCGCATTCGCATCTGAAGTCACGCGTGTCGCATTGGAAGTCGGAACTCAGGGTATATTGGGCGGTCAAGCTCGCGTCGAGGGTGTGCAAGGAACTTGGGCAGATTTGACACGCAATGTCAACGTGAGGTTTTTCTCAAGTCGTGATCAGTGCACTCGCCTGATTCTCTTTGCAGAAAATGGCTAGCAATTTGACTGATCAAGTGCGGTCCATTTCGGAGGTTACAAAGGCTGTGGCATTAGGTGATTTGAGCAAGGTCGTCAACGTTGATGTTCAGGGAGAGATGCTTGATTTGAAGATGACTGTTAACTCAATGGTTGCCCAATTGTCGACGCTCGCGAATGAGGTCACTCGGGTGTCCTTGGAAGTCGGAACGGAGGGTATTTTGGGAGGTCAGGCCTCTGTCCCTGATGTTCAGGGGATGTGGAAGGTTCGTTATTGCCGTTGGCTACCGAGCCTGGGCTGACATGCTCTTTCGCGACGGATAGGTTTTGACGGACAATGTCAATTTGATGGCCATGAATTTGACCAATCAAGTGCGTTCCATCGCTGAAGTCACCAAGGCTGTCGCAGCTGGTGACTTGACACGGAAGATCGAGGTCGATGTACGCGGCGAGATTAAGGAGTTGAAGGAAACTGTGAACGGCATGACTGAAAGTTTGAGCGTATTCGCCGATGAAGTCACTCGTGTCGCAAGAGAAGTCGGAACGGAGGGACGATTGGGTGGACAAGCCCGCGTGACCAATGTCGGCGGTACCTGGAAGGTGTGTCGAAGTTTCCGGTGGGAGGAAAGAACTGTTTACTAACTGAAGCTGGTTGTAGGATCTCACGGATAATGTCAACGTCATGGCTGCTAACGTGAGTTGTATGTCGTTCCTAACTCGATCTATGCTCACGGAGAGTGTTTCAGTTGACCTTACAAGTCCGAACCATCGCCGTCGCCACAGTAAGTTCACCCATGTTTTACACATTCCAAAGGTCGAGCTAAATTTTCTGTTAGACCGCCGTCGCTCGTGGTGACTTGACGCAGCAAATTACGGGTGTCTCGGTCTCCGGAGAGATGTTAAGCTTGGTGAATACCATCAATGACATGATTGCCCAATTGGCCATCTTCGCCAAGGAAGTCAAGAAGGTCGCTTTCGAGGTTGGTACGGAAGGTAAACTTGGTGTCCAAGCCGAAGTTGGCAACGTGCAGGGTATCTGGCAAGAAATTACGTGTGTTGATGTCACTTTTATGATCCACTTTGTTATGCTAACCAATTGTTTGCTTGTGATGCAGAATGTCGGTTAACACCATGGCTGGAAACTTGACCACGCAAGTGCGTGGATTCGCCCAGATTTCGGCAGCGGCTATGGATGGCGACTTCACTCGGTTCATCACGGTCGAGGCGAGCGGAGAGATGGATTCATTGAAGACACAGATTAATCAGATGGTGTTCAACTTGCGTGATTCAATCCAGAAGAACACCGCTGCAAGAGAAGCGGCCGAGTTGGCAAATAGGTCCAAGTCCGAGTTCTTGGCGAACATGTCGCACGAAATTAGGTGTGAACCGTGCTGCTGATTCTCGACGTCTACGGGCTACTGACATGGACAAAGAACGCCAATGAACGGCATCATTGGCATGACGGAGCTGACTCTCGACTCGGATCTGAACAGATCACAGAGGGAGAGTTTGTTATTAGTTCACTCGTTGGCCCGCTCGTTATTACTGATCATCGATGATATCTTGGATATTTCCAAGAGTGCGTCTTTCACACTTCATGGCTATATTCAATTTCACATGTTATTGCAGTCGAGGCTGGACGTATGACTATGGAAGCGGTGTCCTACTCCCTCCGTCAGACGGTCTTTGGAATTCTGAAGACTTTGGTCGTCCGCGCGTCGCAGAACAATTTGGACCTTACCTATGATGTAGACCCTGACATTCCTGATCAATTGATTGGTGATTCCCTTCGGTTACGCCAAGTTATCACGAACCTCGTTGGCAATGCCATCAAGTTTACACCCTCGAAAGTAACGCGCAAAGGGAACGTCGCCCTTAGCACACGACTTCTGGCGCTGGACGATCAGAGTGTCACCCTGGAGTTTTGTGTCACGGATACGGGTATTGGTATTGCTAAAGATAAGCTGAATCTCATCTTCGATACCTTCTGCCAGGCAGATGGATCTACGACACGTGTACGTATTAATACTCTTTTCCTCGCATCCGATGTAAAGAAATTAATTACCGCTACTCGTCTCACAGGAATACGGTGGGACAGGTCTAGGCCTCTCAATTTCGAAACGCCTCGTCAACCTCATGCAAGGCAACATGTGGGTCGAGAGTGAGGTTGCGAAAGGCAGCAAGTTCTTCTTCACGATCACATCGCAAATTAGCCAAAGCCCGATGGAGCACACGTTGCAAAAAATGCAGCCATTCCAGAGGCGTGCGATCATGTTTGTCGATACGCTAGTTGATACCACCGGCGTCATCCAAAGGATTCAAGAACTTGGTCTCAAGGCGTATGTCACCCACGACATCTCCGAAATTGCGGAGAAGGAGCGTTGTCCTCACTTTGATACCATCGTCGTCGACTCTCTCACGATGGTATGCTGTGCCAATTTCTTTCACTCATGCCACTTTGACCTCGTGTTGCACAGACAGAGAGTATAAGAGAATATGAGCACTTACGGTACATCCCGATTGTCTTGTTGGCACCTTCGATGCCCAGACTCAACCGTGAGTGTAGCCACCACTCGAGCTATTTCCTGCTCTCTCAACCAGTACGATTATACAGTCAAGTGGTGCTTAGACAACAGTATTAGCTCTCAGGTGACGACCCCTGTAACGGCACAAGATCTTGCATCCGCCTTAATTTCAGCCCTGGAGTCGAATACCGTATCCCCGGTTGCTGCCCCAACTGACATCGTCTTTGACATTCTCCTCGCTGAGGATAACATGGTCAACCAGAAATTAGCCGTGAAAATCCTGGAGAAGTACGGCCACTCAGTAGAGATTGCTGAGAACGGCAGCTTGGCTGTAGATGCGTTCAAGACGAGAGTTCAGCTGACCAAGCCGTTTGATATCATTCTTGTGAGTCTGCCTTTGGTTGATGATGGTTTGTGGGTGTTTAACCCTATATATTAGATGGACGTGTCGATGCCATTCATGGGAGGAATGGAAGCCACGGAGCTCATTCGAGCCTATGAGTTGCACAAGGGTCTCTTACGGACGCCTATCATCGCACTTACCGCACATGCTAGTGCGTCTGCCTTACATGCTTGTCGGTTCTCGGACTAACACCTCCTTGTAGTGATTGGTGACCGCGAGCGATGCTTGCAGGCAGGCATGGACGATCACATCACGAGTACGTACTGTATCTCGCCCATCTTGCGCTGAGACCCTACCGACCATTTCTACCCGTGCGCAGAACCATTACGACGCGGTGACCTCTTGAACTCGATTAACAAACTCGCCGGCGAGCGCGCTCAGATTGCTAAACAACACCATCTATTGCAGAGACCGCCCGCACTCATGGACCCATGAGAGTATCGTTCCTCATGAAAAATTGCCCCAGTCTCTTACTTCGATCTTACTCCATGATATCCTACCTGCCATAGTCTTGTTTTTTTTTTTTACAGTAGCATCAACGATATATCTCCTTATGTCTCCAGAGCTTATGACACTCGAACTTACGCCCTCCCAACTGTATTGGTTTTCGACTGCCGTTCAGTGGTCGCTCGATTCTGTGTTGACCATCTCACGCGTCGAGTACTTGGTACCCGATAATATTATCCTCGCACTTTCAACGTTACCTGTTTTAGGGTGGTCGTTTCGTACCTTTCCTCTGTGTTTTTCTCCTGTATATCACGGGTCTCGACTATGTTTAATACAAGCATCTGGCGATGATGATTCCGCTCAGTATGTACATTCGTGCGATACTTGGTTGAAGCGAAGACTGGGGCATGCCGATCGACCGACAACTGATTGAGTTATGGCCCCGAGGTTCGTTCGTGATCACTGTACCGACGGACGCCATTGAATCGATCATAATTCTGTCAAGATGTTGCCGAGTGGACCATGTCATTGACTCGTTTGGCAAAAACAAAAGGAAAATCAATTTGATATGTTGCGTGATGGAAAAGAAGCCAAGGCGAACAATGGGTCCCTTCGAGACGATCAAAAATTAACACATCATGATGAGGAATGAAAAAGTACTTTATGTGATGTTGGTTGCTAACGCACCGCTAATTGAATTTTGTTGTATGGTTACATATGTACTTGCTTTCCAACGGTCGACGAAGGGATCGGTAAATGCTTACATGTGGATTTTGGATTATCTATGTAAAAAAAACGGAACAAGAAAAATGCCATGGCAAGAAAGCGATCGAATCAGCGCACATCCCCTATGCAATCACTCCCCCTCACCATGGCACGCTTGTGACGGTATATGTAGCGACAACTGTAGGGAGAGACAAGCTGAATTGTCGAATCCATCTCGTGCCGAGTTTTTTAGAGGAATTTGAATGCGCCAGCGAGGGCAGCCACGATGCACATGGTCATGCTGCCGATTTCGAGATCGACAGCACCGCCGGTTGAGGTGCTGGATGGAACGCTGCCGCTGCTTGAAGAAGTGCCGGTCGTGGTTGCTGGAATAGTACCTCCGGTGGTGCCTCCTGTTGTGGTAGTCCCGCCACTGGTGGTGCCGCTTGTTG
>QFEM01006908.1:0-27363 GCA_003316205.1 Boletus bicolor
GTGCACAGATCAGACATGTTTGGGTGCTGAGAGAGGCCATCGATGGGGGGTTATATACTCTACAGACCGCTATCTACGTCGATAAAGCAAAGGGGACAAAGCAAGTGGAGCTCGACGCCGTGGAACGATCTCAATGGGACCCATTGCCAGTGTGGACAAGTTCCCTGAGCAGGCAGGCAGACGGGAGTAGTAGCGAGTTTGAGTGGTTACTCGGTTAGGGAGTCCCCCTCTGGTTTTCAACCTGTTCACAACCTGGCCATTGTTCACATCGCACAAGGCCCTAAATGACCCTCTTCATCCCCCTCGACCACAGTCAGTCTTCACCTTCCTTCCCTTCCTTCCTCGTGCGTCCAGATGATGTCCCACACCATCTGCGCAAGGCTCTTAGGGCGATCTTGAAGGCGAGGCGCTTGGTCGTCGTCTGTGGTGCGTCTCCCCCTCCTGATAATGCTCGGAACCGGTCAGAACACCAACCCTCGTTTTTTGCATTGTGTCCCAGGCGCGGGCATTTCTGTCCAAGCTGGGATACCGGATTTCCGATCCCCTACCGGTTTATTCCAGACCCTCAAGCGGGACAATCCCAAGGAGAGTCTCACCTCGGGAAAGGATCTCTTTGATGCATCCGTATTTAATGTGAGTCCCTCCCCCCATCGTGTTTGCCATGCCATCTGGTTCGTGAAGAGTCCTCCTGCCAACGCCTGCTTGGCTCATCTGCGTTGCACTCGAATTATGCGCAAAGCATGCTCACAATCTTCATAGTCAGAGCACACAACCTCGTTATTTTGTCAAATGATCGCTCAGCTATCCGAGCTATCGCAGGCGGCGAACCCCACTCCCTTCCACCAGCTTCTTCGCGTCCTTGACGACCGCGGGAGGCTTTTGCGTGTATACACACAAAACATCGACGCGATAGAATCAAAATCCGGTCTTTCATTTGGTATTCCTGAGTTCGAAGACAGGCGTTGCAAGCCTCGATCAAGGGCAAAGACGTCTCCCGCCATAGGCTCTGCAGATCCAACTACATCTACACGTTTCACCCCACCACAACCCTCTACTTCACAACCCAATTCACGTTTACCATCACCTACAGTCGAGGTGCCACGATGTATCCCTCTACACGGCTCGCTTCAAACAGTGCACTGTCAAACGTGCACCCACACGTTCCCGCTTGAGAATTACACGGACTCGTTTATATCAGGAACACCTCCTTACTGCCCAGAATGCACACAAATGGAGGAGACGCGGCAGTTGGTTGGTAAGCGTGCTCGTGGCGTGGGCAAGCTCCGTCCCAGCGTTGTATTGTACAACGAAATGCACAAGGACGGAGAAGGTGTAGGAGAAGTCGTGAGGAGAGACCTCGTCGGAGGTTCAAAAGGAAAAGGTCGCAGTGGAGCAGATGTCCTCCTGGTAGTGGGTACTAGCCTGAGGGTTCCAGGAACGAAGCGCATCGTCCGCGAGTTTTCAAAGGCCGTACGATCCCGTGGCTCCAGTCCATCCAAGGAGTCCCCTGATTCCTCGCCGACCTGTGTACCAATCCCATCTCCGTCACCGCGTCAATTCTTGGAGTCGAAGGACGACTGTCCTCCCATGAAGTCAATTTATCTCAACTTTGACTTTCCTGTGCCTACTCGGGAGTGGGAAGGGGTATTCGATGCGTGGGTGCAAGGTGATGCTCAGAGTTTTGCGCACATGTTGATGGATGAAGTTGCCAAAGAAGTCGCAGCCAAGGAAGCCGTGCTTGAGAGGAAACGCAAGCGCGAGGAGGAAGCGGCGTCGGGCGAACAGGCCGAAGCGGAGGATCAGACTCCACCTGCCAAGAAACGCAAGACTATGAACCAGAGTACAGGTAAACCTACCTCTTCTCGAAAACGAAAATCCTCGGAGGGGCCACATAGCGCTCCTCGGAAACCTCGTAGCGACAAAAAATCCACTCAGCCGATGCCAAGTAAATCGTTAACTGGGCCTGCTTCCAAGCCGACATCTGCGGAGAAGGTCTACATCCGGATTCCAAGTAGACGTCGTGTTCCCGAGGTCGTCATTTCGACGCAATCTCCTTTGCGTGTTCTCATCAAGGAACAGGAGAATTTTCCCGCAACTCCACCGGCTTCACAGGTGAAACCCAGGATACATGGCTCCGCGGGTTCAAAGTATGACAACGAACGTTATCCTCCATCTGATAACACTGACAGCAATCCGACCACCGAGAGCGATCTGTCTGACGTGTGTTCCGATGTGGAAACTCCGGATGAGCTTCCGATGACAGGCATGATTCCTTATCCTTCATAGCATGTGCTGCTATACTATCAGGGGTTAGATGACAGTGACTTTGACATTCCTTCGAAAGGACGCATGGCCTATCCTTATTTTATTTATGTACAATGGGTTTTATACTACACACTCTGGGATGCATTATTCCCCGGAAACCATTTCCTCGAAAAGGAGGTTTTCCGGGATTCACTACCCATGAGGGTAAAAAGTTCACACGGTGGTGCGCGTACTAGCACATCAAACCGCGGCAGCGACGCCTCGTACCACAGACATGTCCACATCCAAAACCTCCAAGTCAGAAGAGAGCGCGTCAAAGGTACCGGAGAAGCCCAAATCCGATGACACACCACATCTCGGCGTTCTAGAGGAGGACGACGAGTTTGAGGAATTCGAGTGTGCAGGTGAGAACCTCCCGCGTAGTCGTCGATCCGACCCACTGACAGTGTGTGTATGTGTATGCTGCCGATGCATTAGACTGGGATGATTCACAGACGGACCTGGCACATTTAAACGGTGCCGCGCCTGGGGTGGCCAACTCGAGTGGGAACAAGCTTTGGGAGGATAACTGGGACGACGATGACATCGAAGACGAGTTCAGCGTACAGCTACGGTGAGTGCTGATGGTGTGCACGACAGGAAGGTGTCTGATTTCGAACGCTACGCACGGACCATCTGTAGGAATGAGCTTGCAAAAACGGGAAAGGGAGATGCTATGCAGCACTAGGATCTCGTGGGTCAACTGCTACTTGCCGACGAACCTTGTATCACCAGGAATGCATTTTATACTAGAGTAACGGCCGAACTTCGTCAGCAGGAACTTTGTTTACAGATGCGGTCAGGCTTTACTCATTTTTTTTACGCAAGTGCCCGTTCATGTCCAAGATCATCTCGACCTCGTAGAGCGTACGACATTATTGACTGGCATCTTAACCAGATATTAATAGGCGCTAACCCACATCAATTCCTAATGATCATCTGGAGAAGGTGGCGCCGGTAAATCGAAGACAATTCAGATCGTCACTGAAAACTTCGTACAACATATGAGGAGCATCACATTTGCTAGCGGAGTGCCTATACAGGCATTGTCGCCTCTATCAATCCAAACTGCCCTCCAACAGATTTTGCATCACCTCCTTTGAATCAGGCTCTTCTAATCACACCACGTCATTCCGTACGCCATCACTGGAATACAGCGATGGCACGTGAACGCTGTTAACAAAGAGAACGTCAGCTCTTCGTTTGTCCTGCATCGGACATCATTGAAGGTCGTCCGCCAACTCTCACGGAGCGCTTCGCCATGGTCTCGAAAACTTTCAACCGAGGTAGCAAGTGAGATGAGCACGGAGGCCTTCCAAGCTCGATTATGTTAGCAATGGGCATGAAAGTCATGGTGACTTCCAATGTCGAGATGGATCTTGACATTGCCAATGGAGCGAGAGGCGAAATCGTCAAGATTGTCCTCAGTGGTCGCGAGCTGACCGCATTGTCCAACTCGCTTATTCGCTAGCCTATGTCCCCATCGCAATACTGAGCACGAAAGTGACTCAGCTAGAAGGATTGGAGAAGGACATCATACCAATATCATGTGTTGGAAAGACTTCGATTTGTGTGGCAAGAAACTCGCATGGGGAAAAAAACGCGACATCCCAGCCACAATTCTCCCAGTGACCTTGTAAACAAGGTAATCTATTCACATGACAAATGAATATTAAATGGGAATAGTCTCTACATGCATCAAGTCCGATACAGTGCTACCAGTACAGGCCCTCCGTTCCTGTTGGATAGTACTACTCTTCGTCTTTCAAGTCTGGCAAAAGTTGTGACAGCACAACCAAGATCGTGGTGAGTATTACCAGGACGACATAAACCAAGTTGCCGCCCAAGATATTGTACTGTTTGGAAAGGGCGAATAAGGAAGTTGTCAATGCTGGACCAATGGCACGCGCGATGGACGTCAGACTCTGACTGAGCCCGTTCGTTGAGCCCAGGGATTGCTTGTTAGGAGCCGCTCTCGTGACAAATATAAAGATGACAGCTACACGACCAAGGTGAGGTGGTCGATCTTCCCAGAGAACGAACAAAACGCACTGTACGCTAGGTCCATGAGGACCATGAAAGCAAGTTGGATGATGAGAAGAATCCAGATTACGGGTCCGACTTTTCCCTGTGCTATGACAACAGCACTCATGATTGGGAAAAGGAAGATCAACGGGTAAAACGAAAGGACAGCCCGACAAAACACTTTTTTGGCACCAACCCATTCTATGAGCTTCGCGGCGAACAGTACCTGTACACCGCCGTCCACGAGTCCATATATGGCCAAGCATGTGCCGATGATGGATGGCGAGAATCCTAGCCCACCAATTTCAATGGGCGACGAATAAAATAAGGGTATAAGAACAAGGAGGCCGATCTCTACAAGCGCCAATGTTCCGTAGTTGGCGATGGGTACCATCACGGAATAGGTTTTCAGGAGGGTCACCATCGGGATGGGTTTTGCGTCATCCGTAGGCGGGTTATCTGAAAGATTCTCGGCTGTGAGACTCTCTGATTGAGGCTTTTTTCCCGTTTTCGATGGTAACGACTAGAGGTCAAAGCACGCGTGATTCATAGCCAGTTCGAAGCGCATCGATATCGTACCTCTTTCATGAGTGTCACACAGACCAAAAACGTCAACAAGGTGAAACACCCCGATACGAGACACGGGAGGAAGTACGGGTACGTTGCCCAGAATTCACCCCGAAAGACGTGAGGCCACTGCTCTTGCGGCTTCGCGAGTGTGCCGCCATATAACGGACTACAGGGTGGTGTAGACCTCAGAAATTCATTACACCGGTTAGTACATATGTTCGAACGCACGCGATGGTAGCCCCCATGGAATATATGGATGGCACGATGGCAAAAACCTGAGCCATATTGGTGTGGTCGGTTATATCGCCGAGTATGCTCTTCATCACCCCGATGTTGCCATTGAGGGCGCCAGCGATGCACCGACTTGAGGCATCCTTTCAGCCAGCTTTCGGAAAAGGGGTCAAATTCACTGACCTGATGATGAGTGTGCCCAGCGTCCGTGATAAGCCAAAGGCAAAGTTGGACACACTAAGACCGAGCAGACCGAGCAAGATGACGGGCCTGCGACCAATAAAGTCCGATAGCCGGCTCCATTGCCAAGTGGTCAGTGCCTGCGCGGCGAAAAAGAGGGATTCCTGCGCGCAAAGATGGGTATGGGAGGCTCTCTGTGAATGTATGTGCGCTTACGATGAGACCCGCATAATAACCAATCTGGCGGTCATCTCCTCCCGTGATGTCGAGCTCGCGAATAAGCTTTTTTTTTGGTACGGATGGACCGTGCGCGAGCCTAAACGTCAGATAAACGCAGGGTACGGGAACATACTGTTGACCGACCTGGTTGATGAAAGGAAAGATGTATGCGGACGAGACCGGTTCTGCGACCAAGGCAAGGAAGGCGATGCTTATTTGACTCCACGGCAAAGGTGTCTTGGGCTTTCTATGAAGAAGTGGGGTCTCCTCATCTGAACACCTATCGTGGCGCGCCATAGTAGAGGTCAAGAATTTCCAGTCTACTTTTCGCTCAACCGCTCAATTGTTCCTGAGTTCAGGTGAAAGCGATGGAGTTGGGGGGTTTATGTAGTAAAAGGTGTCCACGCGAGCGTGACAAATGAACTACATGGTGCCGAGGACCCGAGTAGATGACGACAGCTTTATTATTCCGAGCGTTTTCGGCTCGAGGAATTGACAGGAAAACAAGTCCGTGCAGTTTACGTGAGGGGGACTCCAGAGACCGCAAATTATAATGATACCAGGTATACCTTGTCGGAACCTCGCTGCTCGTCCCTCAAATGAGACCTGATTAAGACCTCATTTACATGATATCCCCGCTATCTACATGATATTCCCACTATCTAGGCAGTGGGTTATTTTTAACAAGGGAAAAGAAAAGCCTGACCCATTGGTACAGCCTTCGACATTGTTCTTCTTTTGTTTCGTGTCATGTTTGATCCTGCGTTGTCGGGAACAAATTATAACGGGAAAGTGTTCGCAACAACTATATCACCCCCGAGGTTTATTCTGAAAGGTCGAATTTAATTGATGTTATTGTTGGGATTGGATATGTTACTATCGCGCATTGCCGCCTGAAGTTTTCAGTTCCTCTCATAATGAGGTTGATATGACACGGATATGAATGGGGTACAGCAGCTACTTGATGTGTAGTACTAATACGATGAAGTGATCAAAAATTTGGTCAACATAGTAGCTTCCGTCTGGCATGCGACCGACGCGCAAGTGTGAGGGGTTCGTCGCGTCCGTCTGGCACGCAACAAAGGCGTTGGTTCGCGCTGGCGCCATAGTTGTAGTCAGGTGGCTTCTATGGCCCCTTCCACACCGCGTTTGTACGGCATGTACAGTACCCGTAATGCCACAGGTACGGCGTTGGCTGACCGCAGGCGTCCAGCCTTGCACTGCCAGTGAGGGCCGTGGGACACGGGAGGTTAACCGTATCCTCCAGGAGACCTCCGCAGCAAGCAGGGACACCAAGAAGTCGAAAGAAGTCGGTACGACGATGAAACAGTCGCGTCGAGTCGAGAAGTCGAGCTGGAAAGCCACACAGACGCACGGAGTCGATCGAGAGGTGTCAAGGGCGATCGGCGATCGGGAAGGCTGGAACGACAGGAATGGCTGCGGACGTGAGGGCGGACAAACCGGCAGGGATGCTACAACGAGCGGGCATGTCACGACTCGAAACGAAACGATACCAAGACGCTAGCTGGAGACCAGGCGTGTCAGCACGGATCGCACGAACGCACGACAAACAACGTACCTGAGCCATCCGTACCATCCAACGACCCCAGGAGACCCATCAATGCAGTAAACCCGCCGCGTTGACGATGAAGACCTATATCAGATCACAGAAATGCCAGTCGAAGGTGCATGAGACAATGCACTTACCATGTCATACGATCGCGTCAAAGCCATGTCGGGCGAATCGGAGCGATCGGATACGTTGTACATGGAGTGAGGATGGAGGTGGTGTATTCCCGGGGCGCAAAACACGAGCAAGATTGTTCGGGAGTTGCCACTGATCGAAGGCGAACACACAGGCCGCGACATACCATATCGGGTATCCACGCGAGCGCAGCACTTGATTGCGAGTAGTTCATCGTTGCTCAACATTTCTCGTATAGAATTTCATTTGTTCTCTTGAACGTTATCGAACATTCGTACCATAGCTTTACTATTCTATAGTCCATTTGGCACACGACAACAGTATACACTTGTGCTGGCACTGCGGTCGCAGATGCATGCCATGCGGGTGTGGTTGTCTGGGATGGCATCAGTCATGACAGAGGACGACGTACCTGCAGCAGCATGTGTCGCACCAGCAACAGCACGATGGACGCAGGACCCGAGTGATGCGTCGATAGGCACAAGTGACATTGACCGTGACGCGTGCACTACAGGAAATATTATTACATGATGTTTTGTATTATGTAAAATTAGTAAGAACCTTTGAGTGCACCCTTCTGAATTTCCACTGCATACCCCATCATGGGCCAGGTACGGGTGCGGGTATAATGATTATCCAGAGGTAGTACCCACGATCTGCACGGGTACAGCATACCCATGATATTTCCTACGAAGGGAGCACATGAGGGAGAAAGAGCCGAGCAAGGAAGCGAGGCAAGTTGTTGTTTATAAACATGAACTGTTAGATTGGCTGAAAACAATCTTTTTTTTTTTCGTGAGGGGGAGTGCCCGAGGTCCGTCAACGTAAGCAAAGCACGGATCTTACTTTCCAGCCAAACCCAAAATGCTAGACCACCTTCGCGAGCGTAATGTGTACCTTTGTTTACAGCACTATTCCTAATTAAGAATTTGCATTGTTTGAACAGTATACAGTAAGTCGCTCGGTCATAATAGCGCCACACTAATCTCCTCCAACTTTGTGGAGCAATATTATGCTGTTGACGCTGAAAGAACGATGATTTTGATCCTCAGCTCATATTCTGATGGCCCATCTTGTTTGGTACTCCGAGAATGGCTATTTGAGCAGATGTCGTCGCGTCAGGGGCTGACGGGGAAGCCTATCTGTCGAGCAGCCGAAATGAACAGTAGTTAACAATTCTTTCGCCACCAAGCGGGCCCTAGGCGCATTGGCTAGAGAAAGCGATCCTAAAAAGCTCTTACAGCACAGATTGCCTTATTAGGGCCTTCACCAACCGAACTCGCCTCGGTGACAGATGTGGACTCTGACAATGTTGAGAGTGTCGTTATGAAACACGAATGCAAGGATCGTACGGCATCAGTAGGAATAAATTTCGTCAAAGAATTATCGCGAAAAAGGCATAGTCGGATCATGCACGATCATCAAGCCGTGGCTGTCAGATCATTCTTCTCATCAGTAGAGTAAGCGGACGAAGCCTCCGTATCTCGGATGCCCATATGAGAAGTGTCGAATCCGTTCTCTTCCAGGTACAAGCGGAACTGTAGAGCAAATGTCATAACAGACCATTTGAGAACAGGGTAATACAAGACACGTACCGCCTCATCTTCCGCCGCCATCCCATCGTGAGTCAGAGGTTTGACAAAGATCAACACAACTGTGGCACTAAGGATAGCGAGACCGCTGGCGACCCAGAAGGGACCCGTGGTTCCCTTGATCGAGCTAGCACCACCGAAATCTGTGTAGTATTTGAGCTCGAGTATTGAGTAAGGTCACACATACCCACCAGAAACGATTGACTTGAAGGCTATCCACCAAAGATGTGGTTAGTCGACTATATCACCAAATCCATTGATATCATATTCCACATACAATATGTGCCAACAAATGCACCGACTTTGCCAGTAGCTGCAGCGATACCATAGTAATGACCACGAACTGCGGTGGGTGAGCTCTTGGAGGCAAGAATGCCAAGGCAGTTCCCGGGGCCTACACGTATGAGACAAGCGTCTAAGCGACCCACCAAAGCACTTACCGAATTCTCCAAAACTCAGGAAGATGCCGTATACGACCTATGATCGAAACGAACATGACACTATTTGCTTCATTATGCAATCCACAACTTACCGCAAAAGCAGCAATGTGTTGAGATATACGAGTGTATAGACCACTCATAATGAAGCCAATGATTGCCTGGGCAAGTAAACCAGCGATCTAATAGCGTGCCATGAACTTCACAATCATGCAATCATAACATACGGCGACATCACCATCGTGTTCTTCGGGCCCAAGTAATCGACAACGAATGCACCGATGACAGTTCCTGGAGCATTTGTGAACAAGAAGGCAAGTTGAGGTTCGCAGAATAGAGCGAACCTGGAATGTAGAATAGACTGTAATAAGAGGTGTGAGTTACGGGACGTAGAGCGAAAAAGTAAGCGAACTTGATAACGACACTCCACCCGAACACAACCGCCAGAGAAGAGGAGCTTCCAATAACGCTTTACAGCATTAGTCTCAGCAACTAGTGTTATCCATCCTTGGATGGAGCCAGCTTACGCGTCGGTGATTGTTGAAGAGTAGAGACCAAACTGTATATAGATTTAGGCGTCATGAAGCGGAAACAGAATGACGGCGACGGTCTCACTGGATACCTGTGTACATGCGTGTCGGGATCGCAGTGCATGATGAAACCAAGTGTACGTACGTGATGAAATCATAGATGAACCTATTGCACAAGAAGTTAATGTATGACAACCGAATCCAGGACAGGTTCATCAACTAACCAAGCCAAGGAGATCCCGAAAAGCCCTTTCCAATAACGCTTGATGACCAGATAGTACGGGATCTTGACCGACTTCATCGAGTTTCTTTGGTAACTTGGTGGCTCTGTCATGCGCAGACGCCATAAAAATACAGCGACAGCAGGAACAACACCTAGACCAAGAGAAAGACGCCATACAGCCCGGAGGTGATTGTTCCCGAAGCTGTTGACAAAGAATGAGGTTTGGCTTTAACTGCGGTGCATGATGCAACCCACATCCAATACAAAACGAGAGGCACAAAAGCGCCAATCACAAAACCAACGTCAATCATCGTGTCTGGGACATTGATTAGATCTGGAGCCACGAGGTTGGAGCCGGGTAGTATGTACTGGTTGCGAGTGCCAACCATCGATGCTGAGCATTCTTTGCGATTCCCTCTTCTTCTGTTTGCTCCGAAGCAGAGACAGAACCACAAGGGTATTCTGCGCCTATTCCAATACCTATTAGGAAGCTATGGATTGCAGTTTGAGATGGTGGACTGATGATCAGTGGGTCTGTTTACCGGCATGCGGAGAGCATGGCAATCATTCCACCAAAACTGCCATTCGCACCCGAAGAAGCAGCGGATAAGCCGGCGAAAAGAGCAACGATACCCGCTGCAGTCATCTGATGACCTTGTAAGGTGAGTGTAACTATAGTTTCTGAAACGGCCCTCACCATGCCAAACTTGCGACCGACCTTGTCGGATATCCAGCCAAAGGTCAACATACCTACAAACATGCCTAAAGGTGACATTCAGAACACTAGAAGAAATGAGGGTGAGAGAAGACGGAACCTGCAAAGCTGACACTGGAGAGTATGTTACTGTAGTTGTGTGCATCCAATGCTTCGGCACCGTAAATGGTTGTCAAGACTGCGAGCGAGATGAGCAGCCAGAAGGGGGATTGGATAATGGGCGAGTGTCTCACGTGTATTGACTATGGACGTGATATTGAGACAGCAGACACGATGCAACGAGGTGTGGACATACCCATTCCAATGACATTGTTTGAGTAACCTGGTGATGAATGAGCTGAGTGCACACGATAGATAATAATCGGTGAAGTGGGTACCATCGGAAAACAGGGCGGTTCCGCAACTGTTTGAAGATATGAGTGGATTTAGAGGCGGATGGAGAGGGAAACATACGCAAAGATGAGAGAGACTCTCGATAGACCCCCAACAGGCTCAGACATGTCGGTGGATGGGAAGAAGAGGCCAGCGCTAATTGAACCTCAATCATGGTGTTCTTATGTACATCCCCATTAGGACGAGACGTGACTGGAAGATAAGCCAAAAGTCACCACTCTCCGAGGGGGCTAATATTATAGATAGCGATCATTGGCTAGCGAGTGGCAACGTTCGTGAGCCACTCGGCGCGGCGGCGCTGTTTGCAATTATCCGTATGCGCATCAGTGCAGAGCCTCATCGGCGGGCGTTGGGGCGGCAGAGATGCTGCAAATGCGGCAAGAAGACGTTTTCCACTTCAACGTCAAGTCAAGAACGAACAGACGTACTGATTGACCAACGTTCAACGCGTATCATATGCCAGACACTATGATGGCAAAAACAACGTCACATACGTTGTGATTGAATGTGACGTGATCTTACCGTGATATCGTATGGGCAGAAACCAATATTATTCAGGATGACGTCGAACTAGTATTTTATACTCGTTCCAACACTTATATAATCCTGGCAGACTCGGCCCAGTACAATCATACTCATCCACCCCAACGATCCTAGCCTCTCTCATTGACTAAACGAACCTGAACGACTCCAAAAAGAGTCGACGTTCCTGTACTTCAAGCGGCGGAACGAAGCCGAATGGCTCGCTTAGTCTGCTGATGTATAACCGCAGCAGAGATCCCGCCGTGGGCACAGCAGAGTGCAAACCACCGCGGGATGAAGACGGGCGACACCCCGCTTGATAAGCTCCCGCGGAGCAGACAACTTGTCAATGTGGACCCGCTGCAGCGCATTCCGAGGTTCAATGACGATCTCACGATAGTTGCGCCAAGCCGAAGTAGAGGATCTACTTGGCGGGACATGTGAGAACGAGAGGAGCGGGACGGCAACTCGGAGCGTGCGCGTGAAGATCGAGGCATTCAGGCAAGAGGCTGATCTGGATGCCATGGACTCTGGCGAGAGAACTTGGGAGACTTGATTGACACTGGGTGGATATACGAGTTAGTGTTAGTAGACGCAGGAATCGGGGGGCTATTGAAAATTCTCACACTCGAAATGCACAAGGCGGGCAGCAATCAATGAACGCGACCTCTGGGATTTGGATGATGCCCGAACCAGCTCCGAGACCACCCAAGCGCACCCGCGTCGATCCAGACGGGTCCCACCCACCCTCGCCCCTTCTGAATCCTTCATCGATCCTGCCACCGTCCCAAGTCAAGTGTGAGCGTAGCTCGTCTCCCCTGTCTGTCGAAAGGAGACTCGTCACTTCCGGGACAAAACGCTTCGCTCCCGTTCCTAACGACTGTCTTCCATCCTGCACACGATATAAACATAATCGATCGGAATGGGTAGCAAGGTGCGCCAAGGAATTGGAGGCACTGAACCTCACCTCGGAGAGGAAACTGATCAGGTCAGTTCTGAAAAAAAAAAACATGTCTCTTCTCTCTCCTTTTAATCAGTGTCCATTAAAATTCACAGAGATGACGGTTTGATTATCGACTGGTGCGCTACAGATGTCTCTCAGGTCACCTTTCCTGACCTCCCCGCAGGAAGTGCGACGTCCCTGTTTGGTCAGACACCCTGAAGCCCGACCCACTGGATCTTGCTGCTACAATCATGCTTGCCCACAGATCTAACGCACAATGGCATCGCCCTCCCTTTCATAAAGACTCGCCCCCAAAGTCTGCGACCATTGTTTCCACCCAAGAATGCCCTACAACATCTCCCCCCATTCTTGGTGACGTCTCTGATGCCGCACCCCCGTTGAGGAAGAAGTTGCCAGTACCACCACGACCGTCGTCGAAGCGTCGAAACAATCACTCCCAACCGATCTTCGTCAACACACCTCCAAGCGGACCGGGTTCTTCGTCCCCGTGTTTAGAAAGACCGCGGTCCCCAGATGAAACAGAGCGCGAAACTGCTTCTCATTCCCTGCCGCGTGGTCACATTTCCAGTTTAGCAGATCGCGTGCCTATACCGTCAGACACCCAACATGACCAGGTTGCTGTCCCTCCGAAGCCTCCCAGTAGGGTCTGTGACCGGCCGATCGCCCCTTGTACATCTTCCAAGGCAGAGGAAGAGATGTCGGAAATGACTTTGAATTATATTCGCCGGTAGGTATCTGGGTGAGCATTGCTGGTTTATATTGGCCTGATCTCTCGGGTCTATTGGCAGATATGTCCAAACCTATGAAGCGGACAGGGCAAGCCTTGCTTCCGCATACGCTAGAAGTGCCTCCTTCGCATATCGTGTTCACCAACTTATCCAAAATATCAGCGGGGGCGGTTCATCCGTACGGACAGCCTCTCCTCAATGCTTCTGTGGGTCCTCCTTCCGTTGTAGTACATTAAGGAGGTAACTTATACCAGAGAACCTCGGTCTACAGTCTCCGGTACCAAACGGACCCGTCTCGACATAGTGACCACACTGTTAACGCTCCCTTGCCTCCATTCGAATGCCCAAAGTTCGGGGATTGCGCAGATCGAATACGACATCTTCTATCTTGGAGTGGAACTCGGGATGTTTGTGAACTGTCGCGTGGTGATTTCCGCTAAAACGGTCGTGCATAGTTTGATTTTGCAGAGGAAAGAGGTTGATGTGGAAGATGCAGCGATCGAGGGAGTCTGGCCCCTAACGGCCATCGCCCACCAGATTCTCGTCTTCCAAACATGAGCTGACACCAGGTGCATAGTCATGTTCACACAGGATTGGTCATGTAATGACACCCAGTCAATTGAGATAACACTCCATTCTGTGACTCTCCTTGCACCGAGTGTTTATCTTGAATTCATTCTCTCATGCGGATCCCGATGGAAGCGTGGTGCATCATGCCTCGGCATGCCTACGTACTGCGACACGCTCGTCCCCCGGCACTCTTTTGGTAGCAACCGTCGGAGCTCCACCTGCTGGAGAACATGCAGTGTGAATGTGTCGCCTCGTGCAAATCTGTGCTTAGAGTGTTCCGGACCGGGGAAGCGCCCAGTGTATATCGCGTCGAGATTCGATACCAAAGTCAGAAAAAATAAAGGAAAAGGGCTACATGGAGTTGCACGACGGTCGAGGCGTTAGGGATGAGGACAACCATGGTAGGGGGGCCGACGCTGTGAAACGTGTCGGCCACACGCAAATAAGGGAATTCAAAGTCCGCTGTTGAGACCACTCTTTCTCCTTATTTTCGCTACCAGAGTAGACGCTCTCTTCGCTCAGCACCGGCCCATCCCGCATCCTTTCCTTCAGCCCTCCTCGGACTGGTGTCCTTCAGAATCATTCCCCTTTATCCTAAATGACGACCCCTCACGTTATATCTTCATCCTCGGGACATCATTCTCAGTCCACTTCGAATGGCATCGTTGGCAATCATTTCCGCGTTGGCAAGAAAATCGGAGAGGGCTCGTTTGGTGTTGTATTCGAAGGTAGGCCTATCCTAACATTTCCTAGTCTTCCGGAGGGACTGGATGATCCACTGGCTGGGTCCTGGCGCTGGGAACCACTAGAAAGATCAGGCGCTTGAATTCCCCAACAGGAAGATGACTACCCATTGTCTATCCTGTGATCATGGAGATGCAGTAGTCTTCCTAAGCTATACTAGATGGCTGTAAACTTAGCACCATTGATGTCCCGTTGATGCCGAGTTCTTCTGCTCGTCTCATGATCGTTCAACTCTTTGAACTCAACCCCTCGTTTTCATAGGCACCAAGCTTCTAACAAACCAGCCTGTTGCTATCAAATTCGTAGGTCTTCGTTTCCCCGAGGAGACAACTTTTTGATCTCCGTGCTTTCTCAAAGGAGCCACGAAAGTCCGATGCCCCGCAGTTACGGGATGAGTTTCGATCCTATAGAACACTCAACGGTACATGTGTGTATATCTCACACCTTCTCTGTCCGCGGTTCAAGCTGTTTTTTTCCAGTGGGCGTTCCTCAAGTCCACCATTTTGGGCAAGAAGGACTCCACAATGTCCTCGTAATCGATCTACTGGGCCCTAATCTTGAGGACCTCTTCGACATGTGTGGACGCAAGTTCACCATCAAGACGGTGTGTATGGCAGCAAAACAAATGGTGAGTGGTCTCAGCATCGTGTTGTATCTTCATGTATGCGCGCGCATGTGTATGTCTGTGCATGTCTTGACACGGGATCGTAATCCTTGTCTCGGTTATCCCCGAATTCTGATGCACATTTGACGATGGATTAATCCTACTTTAGATTACCCGCATTCAGTCAGTCCACGACAAGTCGCTCATTTATCGAGATATCAAGCCCGATAACTTTCTCGTTGGCGTTCCTGGCACGAAAACAGCCAACATTATTCATATCATTGGTACGTACGCTTCCTCGCACCAGCTAGGATTTGTCATCCTCCAACCTACATGTACCCCGCGGTTTCATGTTTATTTTGATCTCGTCGCCGTGACGGGCATCCCCGGCAGATACGATTGCACGTTGTGATACTCTTGGACCTGCTGATCTGACGTTTTGGTTATCCAGATTTCGGCATGGCGAAGCACTATCGAGATCCGAAGACCAAAGTTCACATTCCCTACCGTGAGCGCAAGAGCCTGTCCGGCACGGCCCGATACATGTCCATCAACACCCATCTTGGCCGTGAACAATCTCGGAGAGATGACTTGGAATCTTTGGGTCATGTGTTCATGTACTTCCTGCGGGGCGGCCTTCCTTGGCAAGGGCTCAGGGCTGCAACCAACAAGCAAAAGTATGAGAAGATCGGGGAGAAGAAGCAGACCACCCTAATTTCGGAGTTGTGTGAGGGATTTCCAGGTATGTTCCTTGGATGCACCACCGTGTCAGCACTTTGCGTGAGGGCATGGATGGTGACCATCTCGACACATTGCGCCCAATCTTATTATTTGCAGAGGAGTTTGCCATTTATATGAACTATGTGCGAAAGCTGGGATTCGAGGAGTCTCCTGACTACGACTTCCTTCGCGAGCTGTTCGCCAAGGTTCTCAAGAACATCGGAGAGCAGGATGATGGTATTTACGATTGGATGTTGTTGAACAATGGCAAGGGATGGGAAGCTAGCAACGTGTGTGATTCGCGCTCCATTCTAAACTTTTACATAATACCTGTTTCCGACAGACGCCTTCTTCGTTGTTGGCACAGGCACACGCAACCGCGAACGCCCCACATACACCTCGTCATCGCGATACCACTCGCCGTCCTCGCGCTCCAGTAGCCGATCCATCGACACCATCGACACCCCTAGTTCTTTCTCCAACACCTGCTCACCATAAGAGTACTAGACGACCCGGAACTCGCGAAGGCCACGGCACGCGGGATTCGTTGACCCGCGGCGATGTCAATGCGCAACCTACAGCCCCCGTCAATAGACGGGTCAGCCAGACACCACGGGATAGTCCAGGACTCTCTCCTCATCCTTACGCCACTGTTCCCACTTCGTCGGGTTATCGGCCCAATGGATATGGCAGGGCTTCCCCAGCTCCTCCAACACCAGCGGCGATGGGCATGAGCGGTGGTGTTGGACGCACCGAGGGATCCGATTCGTTCCTTTATGGGGTTCAAGCCCACGGCGGCAAGCACGTGACTAATTCGCGGGAGGATACTACTGGTGGTACGGTTCTTCGCGAAGGTACACACACACGAATGGCCGTGTTCGAAAGCCAGATGCGCGGGGCCGATGATTTCGAAGACGACCGACACCCCAAGAAAAGAGGTTTCCTTTCCAGCTTATTCTGCTGCAGGGCATAAATCATCATTGGTTGATCCATCGGCTGGTTGGCATGCGCAGGTCGCACTTTCTTTTGGGACACTGGTGAGTCTTTTGTGTGTGTACATGTCCATGTGTTTGATCGACTGAACGTAAATATAAGCACGAGGTACTTGACGACAAGCGCACGATCTATCTTCCTATTGCTATCACACATGCTTATCTACCTTGCTGAACTTCATCACGGGAATCACGTCGTTTTTCTTTCGCAGGTCGATGATATCCTCAACCCATCTCATACCCTTGACAGTCGCTACGTGGCACCATCCTCTGCGTACTCTTGATTCCATCTTTCTATGGCTCATGTGGGAAAGTGGAATTGTTTCCTTGTCTATATCATGATGCTTGTGTATTGTGTATGTCTCTACTTTATTCTGCTTTCGGATGGTTAGGATAGCCCCGCTCTACCGAAACATAATTGAGTTTTTATTTGTGTTTTTTCACGACGTTTGTACTCGATTCTATCGAGAGACAGTGGAATAGAATACAAGGTACTTCGTTAGCCAATAAAACACTACAAAGGAACGCTCGAGGGTGAAGACGATGTACAAGATAATGACAATGAATATGGGATTGTGAGTCTGCCTAATCGTACACTCAAACGTGGCATAAGCGAAACAAAACGTTGGGAATGTCCGTGCTCGTCCCCGGACGAGAGGAATAATTCTCCCACTCCAGGTATTTTACTCTCCTTCCTAGCGTGATTAGAACTTGCCCGGTTTGGTGCTAGCTCCAATCCCGCCATGACTGCCTCCTCTGCGGCCCATCTCCCCAGGAACCTCGGTGTTTCTTACTCCGCACTCTCCCCGATTTTGCGCGTATTGTACGGATGAAGTAGGGAGGAGCAGGTAGAGCTATGCAGCGCCTCGGGATTAGGGTTCGTCGTGGGATCAGAGTTCACATATGGCGCTGAGGTGTGATATGCGCCTGACGGAACCTCGTAAGGGGTATTAAAAGGGTCGGGTTCTGAGACGACATATGTGCGCGTGCCGGAGGATGATAGGTGCGGCTCTGGAGAGCTGTCGTCCTGCTTCTCGTATATAGGCGCGGCGGTGGATTGGGGCGGCGTCCGCAAGCGACTGGATGCGTTGAGGACGACAAAGGGGGAGTGGAATGCACGGATGGGGGCGCAATGGGGTGGTTTATGTGCGCGAGGGAGGACGCGGAGGCAGGCGGCGACGAGAGACATGCTGGTTGCGAGGAGACGAGTGTGGGGTACTAATTCGTGCGAAGATTGGAGCACATGACGATGACATAACCCGTGTGGTTCTATCGCAATGACGACGTCCGTATCGCAGTCACCGTGGGCGACGACGACGACGACGACGACGACAACTCTTAGAAGATGATGATACTGTATCAGCTATGGACCGCACCAGTCGATTCGGAGCTTACCCGTCAGGCTATCAGCTATCATTGTCAGCGCATTCCGCGGCTCAGCGGACTTGCTCAGCAAATAGACACCGCCACTCGAATAGACTTTGGGCGCATTCAACTCCTCCGGCTGTCTTGTTGGCGCCGGGGCAATTGAGTCCCTGAGACCTCCGATACCAATGACGAACGCCCACTTGCATTTCCGACCCCGACGGCGCTGACCTATCCTCCGTGACGTGGCCATCAGCATGTCCTGCGTCATTCCCATCCTCCATGCTTCTCATGCGTGCCATCATGCAGGTCTCTGCCTTGACCTCCACAGTTCCGTATATCCATGCGCAAATCGCTCGGTCGCAACTCGAACGACTAATCACAGCGGGCATGTGAACCGGTTCGCCGTACAACTACTTCTTGCCCAGATCTTCCAACACGAGGTCGTGTTAATCGGGAAATGCTCTTGGGCTTTCGACCATATCCGTTAATTTAGGGTTCGTGACTAGCCCGTTGTTGTCACCGCTGATGGCAAACGCCGTACCCCACTTGTGCCACCGTGTGTAGTTCCGATCGCAAGGTTTGCACTATACCTTTGAAGGCAGTCACATCTGATGGAGCGCGCGGGATCTAATCTTTCCGATCGCCTTCGTCTCAATTGCGGACCTTCACTTCAAACGACAATCGGCAAGTTATCACTCGTCAAGCGACAAGGAACAAAAGCGTAACCCTACCGTCCTCCGCGGGTCCTCGATGGTGTGAAACACTGCTTGCTCACATGCCGGAACCTGCCAGATACTCACCACTAGTTTAGATTCCGCCGAAACCCGCAGTGATTGGCTCAACTCCTTGTGGTGCAGTGCGCCGCAAAGCCGGATGATGTTGGATAAGTTCTAGGCTTCATCAATACTGCGCTTGCCTCTCGAGTCCTCGGCCATGCATCGGAGTAAGCGCGTCTACCACGAAATACCTTTCCGTTTGACGCAATATATGCCGACATCATGGTGTGATGTGAGCGATACCATCTCCCGTTGACCATGCTCCCAGGTTGGTGTAATTCAAGGTTCAAAGGACGGCGAAATACGGCACATAAGCGATGCGGCGATCATAGCTATCGATCGGACTTCTTGTGAAGGAGTCCGGCAAGGGCTACCTCCACTCACCGCACTTGGATATTTTTCATTCAAAAACGAGGTACTCTGGCCACTTTTGATTAGCTCCATATCCCATATCAGCGGCGTAACCACCAAAGGAGGGAATGTATTGGACAAGTTATTATCAGCCATCGGTTACAAAGCGCATCTCCTTGTGAGTGAAGACCATATCCTGCAGAGGTTCATGTGTACATGTCACCTGCTCACATGGAGTAAGCGGTGGTCAGCCGGTTATACTAGACCTGCATGCTTTGGAGGGAAACGAGGTGGTTGCCTTTATGACCTTGGTTCCCTTTTGTCACTTGCGTAAGTGGCCTAAAGTGACATCGATTTGTCAGTACTCCTCGGCGATATCTTCATCGCCTGAGCAATTCGGAAGTTGCGCGCAAGTCTCTAGACCAAAATTGGTGTGTGTTTTTATTATAGATTTTCAGACCTTCCGATCCTTTGGGGTGTCTCAGGCTGGTTCCACACGGGGTCAACTTTGCACGATCACCTGCATGATTTTACAAGTATCGAACCTCGGGCCCGAAACTAGGGTTCTAAGCATACGATGGAGCCTTGCTGGTATTGTGAGGTGTCCCTGTTTTCCTTGCGCAGCTTTACCGTGCGATAGCAGCCCTGCGCTCGCCTGCGGCGATGCTGTATTGTGACTGTGATTTGAATAATATGGCGTGCGTCCTGGCGTAGGGTTTGGGAATTTTTCATAAATAAAATTTGATTGTGGCGATATAATGCGTCTATCCTGTGACATCAATATCGCTGGGATGTTGACAGCATCCAGACTGCTGGGAGTGCGGGGATGAAAGCACAATGGCCGACCGCCAAGAGGGGATGCGGCGAGTTTTTATTCGGTTCGAGTTAGGGTTCATGTGGTGGTCTACAGGTGGTAGCAATCGGCACATTTTGTCATTTTGTCATTCATCGCCGTCGTACATATGTACATCTGCATACTAGCTGAGTACATAAGGGCCGATTGCCGCGCTACGGCATGTCCCTGGCTACTCCAAAAGGCAACTCCATATTTGGTATCCGTCGTATATGAGAGGTTTTTCAGTGGGTCATTCCCCACCGCGACTACGATCACGATCAGTTACCATCTTCCTGTCGTGACGCCTTCTGTCCTCGCAGATTTCGCCATACGAATGATCCACGCCCGTTGCTGTTGTTCCGACACCGCTTTGGGTGTCACATGCACACGAGGTCCTTCCTCTCCCATTCATTAACTTAAGTCCACGGACATCGCTCAGGTCAAGTTTGCATTTTACTCGGCACTTGTGTTACCGTCACCGCGGCTTCGCTTGCCTAATACTGTTCAAACCTAACCGATATTTCCCTGTTCCTTCGTTATGGTGCTCAAGACGGTTGCTCCGCATTTGATGCCCAGCTTCCAGAATTCCACCACACTCCTTGTGTGGCCATCCGCTTTCCTGTCTGACGTCCGATCTCTATCCAAAGATCTCTCCTCCTCCTTGGAACTTTCACGAGCCAAAATCTTCCCTATCCACTTCATGGTGCTAGATTGTCGGAAAGTCGATCCTGCTTTTACTTCCGACTTCCGAATCCGTGAGCGTCTCTACGGTACGCTTTATAACGACTCCGTGACTCCGTTCCTCTGCCCATCATCCCGACGGACTGCCCATGCACCCACTTTCCACCAAAGACGCCTCCGTACTCATCGTAGCTGCTGGCATTGTGGGCATATCCCTTCTCTCTACTGTCCGTTCTCCTGACGTGTCTCCAAGGCCTGCCATCTGGTGTTTAACCGCTATGAGCCCGTCAACCCCCTCTCTCATGTTACCCTCCTCATCGTCGTTCCTGCCGTCTTGACCCGCGTGTTCTTATCTAGCTTCCCTTCTGTCATTTGCGTTGTGGCATGCACTTACTTGCTTTATTTTTCCACCATCCTCGTCTCTATACTCGTTTATCGACTGTCGCCCTTTCATCCCCTTGCCAAGTATCCAGGACCCGTCCCATGTCGCATCTCAAAATTCTGGATGGCTTGGGTCTCCTCAGACGGGAAACAGCACAAATATTACTATGAATTGCACCAAAAGTATGGTGACGTTGTAAGAATCGGTAAGACGTTTTGCTTATACCCTTTGACTCGTTGCTCTATCTGATTATGCAAACGTTAGGTCCTAATGAGCTGTCCTTTCGCAATGCGGATGCAATTTCCCCTCTAATGGGGTACTTTGGTCTCCCCAAAGGACCGCGTACGGTGACTTTACCTGTCTTGTGGAGCACCTGAACTTAATTGTGGTAGATTGGGACGGCCGTATGGCTGAACAGACGAACATCAGAGCATTGATATCTTTACGCGATCCCGCGGAGCACGCGCGCCGCAGGAAGCCGTGGACTAGAGGCTTCAGTTCAGCTGCATTAAAAGGTTACGAAGGGATTCTTGGCAAGAGAATCCACGAGCTTGTTTCCGCATTGGAAAAGCAACAACACCCCATCGACTTGGCTGAGTGGATTAGTCATTTTACGTGAGATTTCTCCCCTCTCCTTCCATTTGTAACCTAATAAGACGACCACAGATTCGACTTTATGAGTGACATGGCGTAAGTTGCTTCTCTCCGTGACAATTTTATCACCATCTCAACGTGTTGTGCAGATTTGGGGGAGGCTCAAACATGCTGCGCGATGGTGATAAGGATAAAACCTGGCACCTTCTGGAAAGCGGACTACCGTACGTACATTATTGATCGATGTCGATTCAATTGACGAACGGATTGAGCTTCCAGGCTCGCTTTAATTCTGACCCACGTGCCCTGGTTAGGGAAATACTATGTTAAGCTGCCTGGGATCGGTGCAGACTTGAAGAAATTCCGCTCGTTCTGTCAGGAGCGCGCATCGCTCAGACGATCCCAAGGTTCTCAGTCCAAGGATCTGTTCCACCACCTGGCAAGTAGTCTGCAGCATATTCCCTGGGTTCGAGACTGAGTTCACAATGACATCTCAGATCGATGAAGCGGGGGTTGAGCGCTCCCCTCCCACATTTGCAGAGGTTGCTTCTGACGGTGTCCTTGCTATAGTTGCGGGGTCGGACACCACCGCGACGACACTCAGCACTTTATTCTGGGCTTTATTGAGCCACCCCACTTCTTACCGCCGACTCCAAGCGGAAGTTGATCGCTATTATCCTCCCGGCGAAGATGCCTTGTCCATTGCGCACCACTCGCAGATGAATTATCTCAATGCCGTAATGTGTGCTATTTCGCCTTTTCATAACGCTGAGCATAGTTAACACAATACCGTTTCAGTAACGAGACCCTCCGATTGTTCCCACCTGTTCTCAGTGGAAGCCAGCGTGGAGCAACAAAAAGCAGTGGAGGAAAGGTAGTGGGGCCTTGGTAAGTCATCGAGCCATTTTTACTGTCATGCTTCTCATTCCTCGACTCTTCCAGCTTCGTGCCAGAGGGAACGAGTGCTTTTGTCCATTTCTATTCTCTCCATCGCGATCCTCGATACTTCTCGCCAATGCCAGATACTTTCTGGCCGGAGCGATGGCTCTCTGGTGACGAGAGAAGGGCCTTGGGATACTCGGACTCAAATGACCCGGACAAGGCTCCTTTCATGCATAATCCGGCGGCTTTCATCCCTTTCTCGTTTGGGCCCGCGAATTGCGTTGGCAAGAATCTTGCGTATCAAGAGATGCGAACGGTTGTCTGCATGATGATGCAACGTGTGGATTTCCGATTTGCGGGTGGATATGACCCCGAATCCTGGAATCGTGATCTGAAGGATTATTTTGTGGCAACAAAGGGCAAGTTACCTGTGGTCTTATCTCCACGGGCTTTGAGCAGATGATGGCGCAAGAATTTCGGCATTTTCGAGTTCACACTGAATTAGCGTACAGCATTTAGTTGTTTGCTTTGTACTCCTTTTTATTATTATTCCGTGCTTTGATAGTGGCTCAGTTGTACTTGTAGTCCTTCGATGCTTAGCCAGATTGAGCTTGCGTTGGCAGTGCTTGGATTTTTTTTTATTGATCGCAGCTCGCAGTCGGGCCGGAGTGTGCACGCTGAGAAACTTTGCCCTGAAACTTTGCTGAAAATGGCCGGTTGCATGACAGGACCGGATGAGGAAACATGTACACAGGTTGGAGCATCAAGTACACCGGTGGGATAGTTGCTGTTCAGATGACACTGAATCCTCAGTCATCAATGGCTCTCGTGACCGAGATGCGGGCAGCACCTTTTCTAATTAGTTAATTCGGTTGAGCTTCTATCCGTCCCTGTCGTGGTTATTTGCGAGACGTAGATTCGACAGCAGATCTCCCTGTAGACACCCCTGAACAATCGGGCTTGAATGAATTTCATGCACAGATACATGAATCAGGGTCGCTTTCAGGTACGCCGAGAGTTGAAGATCAATTGATCACGTCCGGAATATGGTGTGAATTCTGTCAAGGTCAGATCGCTAAGAATCGGGACTGAGAACGCTTCACAATAGCGGAAAGCTGGCACCGGGCTCGATAGGGATACCACGGTCACCGTCGTTGTAACACCGGGCCCGGTGCTGGGGGCGAAGAATCGCACCACGGAACGACTCCTCCGGTAGGATCTCAGTATCTGTTGACTTACAGACCGCAGTAAACCAAGATAGAAGCAATTGCGCTCGAGATGGATGTGGCGAGATGTTCCCAACGCTACTCATGGTCTGTCACTTCTCCGTTCTCACCATCAAAATCTCGGCACCCAGATGATCGCCCCAAGCTGGTCACCTGAGTGCTCATCTGAGCGACACCGTTCTCGAGAGCTTGGTGAGCATGTTCAATCACTCCTCTCGCGGGTTCCGCTTTTCCACCAGGCTGACATGTTCCTCCAGAATGAGAACGTGGCATTGGAGAGCCGTTACGTTGCCGATGCGACTGCCAGTGCGACCCTGCAAACGGGCCGCCCTACTTTCGGAAACACGAAACACTCGGATTTTTTTTTCGTGCGAGTGTACGCCAACGACCCTGAAGTTCCCTTTTTCGTCTACTGTTCACCAATCAAACTTCGCGAACGAATGAGAAGAACTTCAACCGTCAAGTTGCCCACATTTGAATAGGATTCTTCTGCGCATGTTAACAGTGGATAACAGATCCAACGCCGTTTCAGCTAATCTGAGGACTGTCAGTTGGGACACTGCCTAAACCTCAAATGGACTTCCTGGCAGTTCGTTCAAATTCAAATCTCCATCCTGACCGCCGCGATGGCGGCGGGGTACTCGCAGTTCTTGTCTGCGCTCTCCTCGGGCGTACTATTCGGTGGTACTAATGTACCGGTGGGTTCTCTTGGTCCGGGTCTAAACACCATCTTAACGCGACCGAGCGAAGTTCTGTATCCCGGAGCGCTCGTCCACCTGACGAAATTTCGGATACCTTCGACGGGATCTCCGATGCTCTAGGACGGAGACCGTATAGGGCGAGTGCAAAGAAGTAGTGCGTTTCCACACGTCAGGTACAGTCACCCGTTCGTTTCTATCGGAGCTCACCACAAGTAGGTGATCCTTGTCGTGGTAATGTGCGATCAGCGATTATAGTTCGTCCCGCGTTCACTAGAACGACCTGGATTTATTTCGGGGGAAAGGAGGTTCTAAGCGCCGTTAATCTAAGGTGCCCGCAATAACAATGCCGGTCATAGTATCATCGCGGAACCGCCACAATGCCTTCCCAGACGCAGCAGATCGGTGCGTGATCAGGGGGGGTCAGATATAGCGATTGCGGGGCCTTACTTGCTACTTCCGGATTCGCAGTCAAAATCTTTCCATCGTTCTGGAAACGCCGCTGGCTTCTCCTCTACCGAATTCCGTTAGGTCCAGTGTTTTATTGTCTCATCGCAGCACGAGGCAACCCGGGGTCACTAGTTTGTAGGTCATCTCTTCGTGTTCCCGCGTCGGGGCAGCAAGTCCGGCGCTTGAAGGTGTGTATTTCAAAAAACTCATATGACCGAAAGCTGTGATGAAGTTCCGCAGACTCACGACCCTGATTCATTTCGGCATACTTCATGGCGGACAGGCCTTGCTTGCCTTGCTTCTACTCGAGGCGAAGTTTTCCCAATCAATCAACTGTCCGTCATCGGTACTTAGTATGGTTTCCACCAAAGCTGGCCATCCGGCCTATGCAAAGCTGAGTAATTATTCTGGCAGATGGATGCAGGCGCTTGAAATTCTCAAATTACGCGCTGTACTAGTTCTGAATCTGTTATTCTTTTTTTATTTCCAGCACGGCGACAATCGGTCTCAAGGATAATTGTGCCCCGATTTATGCGGGTCTGAGGGTGTAGAGTTGATATACCAACCTCCCCCAAATATGTTCCTTGCATGTTTGTTTTGGTGCGATTAAGAGTCGTCCGGCTGGGGACGACCAATGACCGAACGCAGCTACAAGTCATCAGACTGAGAGATGACGACCAGCATGTTGATCCTAGGGACAAGGTGAGGAATAATGGCAGGTTCCCTAAGTTGGCGTTGCTGCGTCTGGCAATATTTGAAAGACGATTCCCCGTCCATCCTACCAGGACTTCAGGAGCCGCATATCGACTTAGACCAACACAATGCGGTTGCTAGTATTCGAGGCCGGTCTAAATGTTGGACGGAACGGAATATGGAGCGCTCCCGGCCCCTCTAAATTGTTCTAGAGCGGCCTTGTCCAACAGTCTCCATTAATCTTGCTGACTCGTTGTGCCACAGGCTTACTTATGTAAGGGGCCATTTTATAGACGACTGTCTAACACGGTCAATTGAACCCGCTGGAATGTCCCTTATACTCGCGGTAAATGCAGGCTCTTCCTCGCTCAAGATCTCGCTCTACCAGCGGGTACCAGACGATCCAAAGACGCCCCGCCTTCTCTTGACATCTACCATCTCTTCTATCTCTTCCCCTCCAGCCAAGGTCTCGTTTCAATATGCCAACACAGGCCAAGCAACCAGACATCTTGACCGATCAGAGCCCTCGATCCGCAATCATGAATCCGCGTTCGTTTACTTTCTGGACCGTCTCAAGGAGGACGTAAGTATCGACCGCCAACAGGTCAAACATATCTGCCATCGTGTTGTCCACGGTGGAGATTACACGGAGCCTACAGTCATCTCGGAGCAGTCTTACCATCACATCGAAACATTGTCTGACCTCGCTCCTCTGCGAGTGCCTTTCAATTCTCCCGGTATCGCCCTGATTAAATTGTCTTCTGGACAGGCACAATGGTGCGGCACTGTCCGTCATAAACGCATGCCTCAAAGCGTTGCCGCACGCACTGTCAATTGCGTTTTTCGACACCGCTTTTCACAAGGATCTGCCTCACCATGTCTCGACCTATGCTATTGATCAGAAAATCGCGCGAGAACGTGGTCTCAGGAAGTATGGCTTCCACGGATTGAGCTGCAAGTGTCCATCCTTGGACGGCATATCTGTGTGCTCATAGTAGGACGTTCAGATACCTTTATCAGACGCACGGTTGCCATCCATCTACACAAGGTTCATCCCTTCCCCTGAAAGGTCCAGGGTGCTCACATCGACGTTCCACAGAGCGAAGATGAATTGAATATCATTGCACTGCACCTAGGATCTGGAGCATCTGCCTGCGCGATTCGGGGTGGAAAGTCAATCGATACATCCATGGGTCTTACTCCTTTGAGCGGAATGCCCGGAGCCACCAGAGCAGGAGACATCGACCCTAGTCTCATTTTCCATTACACGAGCGAGCCTCTGAGTCGGTTGAGTTACAACCCCGCAGCAACCAAGGAAATACACGTCACAAGAGTCTGCTTCCACGTTTTCTCAACCTTTCTCCTGCACTCACCGCAAGAATTTAGGCAGAAGAAATACTTAATAGTCAAGCGGGCTGGAAGGCGTTGGCGGGAACTACCGACTTTGGAGAAATCACCA
>QFEM01006960.1:0-16531 GCA_003316205.1 Boletus bicolor
TTATTGGGGAATAACACATTTAGTGAAAAATGACCAAACATGCGGACAGTTTTTTGAGCCACTGTACACATGGTCTCCCTTCTTCACTCATTTCAGATCGTGGACCTCAATTCATGTCTGCTTTTACACAGGAGCTATGCAAGCTTCTAGGAATTCATCAAAAGATTTCCATGGCCTATCATCCCCAAACTGATGGCCAAACAGAGTGCATTAACCAAGATCTAGAACAATATCTTCGCACTTACATAGGAAAAAAGCAGCATAAATGGATGGATTGGATAAAGATGGCACAATTCTTCCACAATAATACTGTCACTACAGCCACTAGTTCTATCTCTTTCAATGTTACTTGAAAGTATGCCCCACGCATGGGTTTTGAAGGGAAATTGGCCAGTTTTGCAGGAGAAATGGATCATTCTCATAAGGAGATAGAAGTGGCTTTAGAAGAAACATGCGATAGAATGGTTGCTGCTTCAGAGAAAAGACATTCGGAGGCACCAGAATATTCTGTTGGTCAGCAAGTCTGGCTATCTACTAAGAAACTTAATCTCCTATATATGGCAAAGAAATTAACCCAAAAATGGATTGGACCCTATGTTACTGTATCTCCGCAGTCCTTCCTAATGCTGTAATTCTCAAACTTCCTCATACCATATGAATTTATCCCACGGTCAATATCTCTTGCATAAAACCTTATCGGGAAACCTTACCTAGACAACCTAAAGTCCATCTTGAAGCAATTGAAGTGAACCAGAAAGGGGAAGAACAATTTGAGATAGAGTTTATTGCTGCCTCATGTGTGAAAAATGGGAAGTTGGAGTATTTGGTGCACTGGAGAGGATACAATGAAACAGATTGAACATGGGAATCTGCTGATATACTCAACACTGCCCCTTAGGCCATTGACGATTTCCACAAGAAAAATCCCTCCACTTCCAGAAAACTCCATGGACTAAATGCTTCCTCTTTTGCCTCCCTTTTTTCTCCTTACAAAAATCTCACTGAATCTGTTCCTTCCACAACTTGCCTGGAATTTGTGTCTTAAAAAGGGGGTAGTGTTATAATATGAATATTTTCAAACTTTTTCAACTTACATTTCTTTTCTTTCCAGTCATGTAATCTGTGCACATGACCATGAGAATCATCACATGACTAGGCCTAGAGCTGATGATGTCATACCTCATGGTACACACACCTCTTTAATTTCTGCCCTTCTTACACAGCCTCATTAATCTCTGTCTGCTTCTCCTGTGCCTTACTTCTTTACTTAGTCTATTTATGGTAGTTCTTCCCATGCATAGCATGGTCTGTGCAAGTGCCTATATCATATATAAGGTAGCACTTGTACGACTGGATTTCCCAGTCTAATCCACTTGTTTACCACACTCAGTCATTGCCTCCAGGAGTTTACTCTTGGTTGTAGACTAGTGTTGAATGGACTAAGGCTACTTCCTCCATCCTCTTCTTGTGCCATTGTTTGCCCTTCTCAGTATGGTGTTTATACTGTCCTGTTGACACCGAGCCTTGTGGATCTTTGTCACTTGTGATAGGGGTTATTACACTTAGTATATTTTCTCTTTTCCTTTATCTTATCTTATCACAAGGAGATCCATCTCTAAACTCACACTTATCTTTATCTTAGGGATTCCCCATTGCCTTATCATTTCTTCTCATGGATCTGCAATTCCCTTATCACTATCATAGCCTTCCTTTAATCTCCATGCTGTGCTGGCTAATATTAACTTCCATTGTGATCCCTCATGCCCATGCTTCCATTCTACACAGCCCTTATGGTTGTATGGTCTTTTATGGTAACCCTATGCCCTATGTCCACAATATGTACAAACATCCGTGTAGTATATAAAGACTGCAACTAGTGGCCAGAGAATTCCAGTTCAGTTCTCTTGATCTTTCCCCTAAAGATCCTTGAGTGCAAACTCATAGTTCCTTCACCATCTTCCTTAGTGGTTTATACCTTCTAGTGCAACCTAAGAGGCTTATACTTTAGGGTTGTTTCAGTAAGACCTTTGTCATATAGTGTTCATCAGGGAAGGGTTCTCCTCCATTCAACCTGCAAATAAACATGATATTTCTCAGCTTCTTTATAGTCCTCTGAGATTGACCTTCTTCATCAATGTGCTTACGTTTGCACTGCTCAGCCTTAACCCTGATTGGTTCTTCTATGGGTTGTACTTCCTCAGATTCTTCTTTGATCTGGATGACCTGTAAGCTGTCTAGGTGTGGGTTCCTATCCTAAACGATGTCTGAGGGGGCATAGTCGTTGAGGTCTACTGAACCCTCTCTAACAACTGACGCCTAAGACACTCCTCGGGATCCTTGGTAATACCTTGGATCGGCTAGCTGCAGAGCGAGTGCAATAGTCCAACTTGTGGATGTGACTTCATACTGCCTTGCTAGTTCTGTCAAAGAAAACTCCAACTCAAGATCCCTTAGGAATTGTGTTGCTGGCAATGATGGACTTGTGCTTCTCACACTATGTGATGCTGAGGATTCTGATCTCAACAAATGCCTGACCTATATATCTTTCAACTTAATGGTATGGTTAGGAGTTGACACAATAGACCTATGAGAGCTAGGTGGCACTGCATGTGACTACTTCTTTAGTTGTGTGACGCACCCTGTAATGTAGTGATGCACTTGTGGTAGGTGGCGATGAGCCTAGTGGATAGTGTGGTAGTACAAGGTGAAAGGATGTGGTTCAGTTCTAATGAAACAACCCTAAAGCATGGGCTTTTCTTAGGTTGCACTAGATGGTATAAACTACCAGAGGGAGTGAAGGAGGGGTGAGTTTGCACTCATGGATCTTTAGGGGAAAGACCAAGAGAACTGAACTGGAGTTCTCTGGCCACTAATTGCAGGCTTTATATACTATGTGGATGTTTGTACATATTGTGGACATAGGGCATAGGGTTACCATAAGAGACTGTACAGTCATAAGGGCTGTGTAGAATGGAAGCATAGGCATGAGGTATAATGGAAGAGAAGCATAAGCATGAGGTGATGCATGAGGCATCTCAATAGAAGTTAATATTAGCTGGCACAGCACAAAGATTAAAGGAAGGCTGTGACAGTGATAAGGGGATCATAGATCCATGAGAAAAGATGATAAGGCAATGGGGAATCCCTAAGATAAAAATAAGTGTGAGTTTAAAAATAGGTTCTCTTGCAATAAGATAAGATAAAATAAAAAGAGAAAATATACTAAGTCTGTTAGATTGAGACTATTACACAGTCTTCCACACATCACTCCTTACACCCTACCATGAGAATGACACCCACAGAACCAATTACCCTTTGCCCCCTCCAGATCTTGTTGATGGCAATGAAGAATATGAAATTGAAAAAATCATACATCATAAAGGAACAAAGGGACGCCATTCCTTGTTAATCTGATAGAAAGGATATTCTACTGAAGAAGACTCTTGGATCCCAGAATGGAATCTGAAAAATGTTAACTCTGCCCTCACCAAATATAAGAACCTTTTCCCCTCTATCTTCTCTTTTAACCACTAACTCCCATGGCCATCAAATTCACTCCCACAGACGCCATCCCCACCATCACTGTTGGAAAACTCCTCACTTGCCACTACTGTGCCTCCCCCCTTGCCATTCCTTCTCCCCCCAACAAAAACCAGACCCTGTTTCTAGAAGACTTAGAGAATGATATGTCCCCTGTTGTTCCTCCTTCTCCAGTTTGCTGGGAACCTAGTTTCCCACTTGTATCCCATGATCCCAGTCCTATACCTGACATTGTATAACAATGTTCTCCTACTCCTCCTGTGGAGCCTGTTGCAGCTTCTAGCCCTGCTACTGAAGCTGCCCCTCTTTTGGTAGATGTCCTGACCACCATGTATTGCCTCTTAGATGGCCTGCCTACCATCTTCAAGATCTGTCATATCCCGTAAATCCACGAGTCCACCTCCAACACCTCCAACATCTCCAGTGCTGTACGTGCCAACTCCAGACCTATATTGTCTATATCACAACTCCAGTCCCCTGGAGTTGCCCCTCTGTTTCATCTATCCTGTAAGGTACATTTCCAATACTTTTGTTATACTCCATTCACCCTATGTCCTGACTTCCCTGTTATCCTTGACTCCATTGTAGTTACCCGTTGACCCTTCAGTTAGTTTCCTCCATCTCGTTACTCACCCTAGAAAATACTCGTCCCCTCAAAAATACTTGTACCACTGGACTTTAGTACTCTGTCTCCTGTTTTACCTCCATATATAAACCTTTGTATCTAGTACTGTAGTTCAGCTAGATAATCAACTTAGACACTGGCTATTCCCTTTCCAAATCATCTCCACCCCTCGTAATCTTAGTCAATCATATTGTTTACCTCCAAACCTCCACTCCGAAATCCAAGGACCTGATCAACAGCAAGGATGCATCACATATGGTGAAGCCAATGTCCTATTCCTGCAAACTCTGGAGTTCCAGAGTTACGCCCAGAGATCGTCAGCATGGTCTTAACAGTATTATCTAGCTTCCACTTGTTGTTCATCTTACTCAAGTTTCCTTATCCTCTAGACTCATACCAAGTGGTAACATCTGTCATGACCCCCTCAGCACCCTCCGTTCCCCCCACCTCATCTTGTTATGACATCCTCAGTATCTTCACAAGCAATCATCAAAGACCAGAGTCCATCAGTCAATTCCGTGGATTCTCCATGCATCATACTCCAACTCTGATCCCATCGTCACCCTTGTGTGCTCTGACTCCAGGAGCCAGACTCCCTGCAGGTCACTGCAACTCCGGCCAATGCTCTAGTCAATGAGCAGCAGCATCTGTTACCCCCACTCCTCCATCTACTCCTGACAATGACTCTGACAATGAATTTGATTCAAATGTCCCCTCTGATGAATGAGACGCCCTCTCTAGTCTTGCCAGGGCAATCACCAGCCTTTCCAGGACTGCTGGATGCTCTCCAAGAAACTCTGGCCCTAGACCAAAGGTCCGATCTCTGGACCAGTTCAACAGTGCCAATCCTTGCAAACTCTGGGCCTTCTTGGTCCACTGCAAGTTAAATTTTCAGGACTGCCCTAGAGCCTTTTGTACAGCTCACACCAAAGTCACCTTTGCGCAGTCTTACCTCACAGGTATGGCCCTTGAATGGTTTGAGCCAGATCTGCTCGAATCAACCTCCTCCAGTTTCCGTCCACTATGGATGGACCACTATGTACAAGGAGTTCATTCTGGAACTCTGAATGAATTTCAGTCCACATGACCCCATCAGCGACACAGAGCAAGAACTCCAGCACCTCTCCATGAGTACCAACCAGTGTGTTACCAAGTACATTGTTGAATTCAACCACCTTGCTGCACAACTCTGGAGCTATGGAGATGGCACACTCTGTCACATCTTTTACCTCAGACTTCTGGATCGCATCAAAGATGAGATCTTTCATGTTGGTAAACCCCTTACCCTTTCTGACATGCAGGACCAGGCACAGTCTATTGACTCATGCTATTGGGAACACAGAGCAGAGCTTGCTCGTCAGACCACCCTTTCCAACACCCTCCCGCTCCCTTCTGGAGCTCCTTTATCCTCGTCTGAATTCTCTGGCACTTTCATTTGCTCCACATCCACCTCCAATGTCCTTGACCCTACCTCCGATACCCCTGACCCCATTTCCAACGTTGTTGAGTCCAGCTCCAACATTTCCAACTCCCACTCCTCTGACTCTGACTTCAAGTCTGACCTCATTTCTCCCAAGGTTCCCTCTGTCCAGGACTCTGACTCTGTGCTAGGACTGGATGGCAAGCTCTCCACTGTTGAATGGCAAAGACGCTTTAACCTCCACCTTTGTTTCTTCTGTGGCCTCTCTGATTACAAAGCTACTGTAGTTCAGCTAGATAATCAACTTCAACACCAGCTTATTTCTTCTCTAAATTATCTCCATCCCTCGTAATCTCAGTCAATCATATTGTTCACCTCTGAACCTCTGCTCTGAAATCCAAGGACCCAATCAACAAAAAGGGTGCACCACATATGGTGAAGCCAACATCCTTATTCCTACAAACTTCAGAGTTCCAGAGTTATGCCTGGAGATTGTCAGCACGGTCTTAACAAGGGCCTTATGATTACTCCTCACCTGGGGTCGTTGTAACACTCTCCTAACCCACAGACCACTCCTACCCCTGCAACCCCTGCAATCCTGCCCTCTGCTGAAAAGACCTGCTTCCTGGAAAGGATCGAGAGTGCCTGGACTGGTGCTGATGGTCGGCTCCCCCTCCCATCAACTCACCCCCACACCTACTAGACCTATTATGAATGTGGCCACCTTGGCCATTTCAAGATGGATTGCCCATTCCATCAATATGCCTCTTGTCTCCACTTGGCCCCCAGACATGTCTTAATCTGTTGCACCCCCCAAGGCAGACTTCCTCATTGGGATCTTCCACTTCTTCCTCTAGGTCATCCGATTCCTCTGGAACCCCACATTACCCCTGCAGCCCTCAACGTGTCCACTGCATCCATTGCTCCCCTTCCCCACTCTACAAGTGGAACCACTCAGACTGTGAAGATGTCTGGAACAACACCACCTATGGGAACATCACCGGATCCCTGGTTAGTGGACCAGTTCTCTATTAAACCAAGTTTTGTCTACATTGTGGTCTTGACTCTACTAAGGGGGTAATGTTACAATTACTCATTCCTTTGCTTCATTTGCTATGGTTACTTAGTCTCTTTGTATTACCAACATTAGGACCTTACACCACTCATGTTCTAACTCATCCCTTGGACTTCATTCCCTTTCTCCACCTCTGGCTTCTCCTCCTTACGTACCAGAGGTGCTTTTCCCTTTTCTCACATCTCTGTTGATTCTCTCACAATATGTGGGCCATGTGCTTCACTTGTTCCATACACATGTTCCTCTTCTTCTTCCTTTTTGTTCCAATAGAAGGATATGTGCTTCTTCTGGTTCCATACACACATCCCACAGTCTAACCTGCTCCATGTTCCCCCACACTTGGCCCATGTGCTGTTCTGGAATGTATATAAGACCCTTGTTTTACCTTACAATTCCCTTAGCTTGGATCTTCCTTGAGTTACCATATTGTACCTCATCTACTAAGGCAATCCAGTTGTCTTCCCTCCGTCTCCTCTCATCTCTAAGTCTCCTAGCATCTTCAATTGCTAGCTCCTTGTCTTTTCTTCAGTAAGGAACCCTTGTCGGCCTACAAGCTCCACTTTAGTTGAACCTTTGCTCCTCTTTGTTGACCTACGAGCCATCACTTGTAATGAACCTATCATGAATGACAAGAACAAATGAAATGACAAGACATTATTTCCCCTATCTTTTCCCTTATCTTATCTTATCTCTCATTATCTTATCTAATCTTATCAAGATCGCTCCAGAACATTCGATCAGTGATGTCATCACGACGTCATTATGATATCATCTTACCTAATCTTCCAGAACATTTCATTTCCCAGGCTTGCCCTAAAGCAAGCCAGTAGTATAAGTAGTCGTTCCCCTCCGTGTATGTACCTTAGTTTCGGAATTCCATTTCTTTGAATCAATTATCACACTTAGTGACTCTTCTCTTTTTGTGGTCTTTTCATAATTCCGAAACTATTTCTTTGTTGCTGAGCTCTTCACTCCCCAACGCCCCTTTGTCGCTACACTTATCATCTTCGCCTTCTGACATGCACTTCGCTGTGTCATTGTCTTCTTCATCCCTCCTCTTCATCCTCCATTAAGCATTTTTACTCGCAGCGCGCGTAATTCGAGCCTTCGGATCATTGCCGCGAGAGCGCTTGGTCGACAGGCTCTAGGATACCGTTGGGATCTGCTGTGTGCACCCACGGGTTGAGTCTTTAGATCGTTGGTTCCGTCTCTACCTCATTCCCGCTCCCCCCACCTTCCGTGCCTCAGGCTCTTCGCCTAAGCACACCAAGAGCCACGACCTCAGGCTTAAGAGGAACAAGTTATAGGCACTTGATGCCTACGAGTAGAGCACTCACCCCGTGCTCGTCTATATGGTCGTCCACCGTCTAAATACGGATAAAGTTGCTACCAGGCATAGAGCACTAGCCCCCGTTGTCTGTTGAGTGCCTAACGGTCCGTACGCTGGTTCTACGCTAGTGAACCCAGGTTCTCATGATCACCTGTGATGTCACGACTGACGAGGGCAGTATTCCCTTGTGCTGTAGTAAGCGCACTTCCAGTTCCCCCTCTCTGTCGACTCCGTTTGCTGCTGGATATCCCCAGAGACACCATCCACTTGCCTTCGGTCCTGAGTGTAGGTGAAACCAGACCAGTAACCTGCACACTTGGACTCTGCGTTCCTCAGTCTCGTGTCCCTGATCATGAGCTTGTCGCCTTCGCCGCCGCCTTCTGCCTCTTCATCCCCGGGTTTCCCTGTTGTAGCTGCTGCATTATGCGTGCTCCAGGGAACCACTCCCCATCATCACAACGGCCATCTTTCCTGTCGTCCTCGCCATCCTCTTCCCAACCTCCTTCCTTATCTTGTTAGGACTTATCTACATGACCTGTAGAAGAGTCCAACCGTCCGCCCAAGACGACGAGAGCTTCCAATCCCCAGGCTCCCTCTAAGCAGCCTCGTAAGGTCTATTGGTATGACTACAGTTGCTGCCGAGAGGACGACTACACCTGGCAATTCTATGATGACCTCCTAGCCTGAGCGTACTTCGTAGATCACTTCCGCCCTTATCTCTGCCCCTGCATCATCCTCCGCCACCCCTGTTGATATGTTGGGTAACACCCCCCATCCGTACCCGCGCACTTCGCGCTCTTCGTCCCGGATTGAGGTCCAATTGCCTCAGCCCCAATCCGCTCTCACATTGATGCACACCCTCTCAGCCGCGCTGGAGGACGTATCAATAGAACCATCACACCATGCCCACACTCTCCTTGCGTGCCCACCACCTGTGCCCAGAGCACCCGCGGTAGGAGCAACAAGGATGAGCTCGCACACCATTCCCTGACCTATGCGTTCCAACTTCATGTGGGCCACGTGGAGGGATCAGTTCATGAGGGACCACCCAGGCATCCTCCTCCCCATGGACGCCCCCACAGACCACCTTCCACCCTCCAACCCACCACGTCTCTCTCCACCTAGGGGCCCACTACCTGCACCCCCTAGGGCAAGACCACCACGACTGCCGAGCTCACCTGGGTCCAGTCATAACCCAGACTCCCACAGTCCCAGCCCCTTCTGGCAGGCTGCACCTCTGCGACAACCCGACCCCAAAATCGGGAAGTCAATTTATGCCAAGCCGGTGGTCTACAATGGCAACAAGGAGAAGTTCATCTCCTGGTGGACAATGATGTCAGTCTACCTGCGAGGCTTTGAGGTGGAACCATCGGACTGGCAAAAGATTTTAATTACGCTATCCTATATGACCGGCAACAACGCAGCAGGTCGCTACGCGGATCTTATGGTTATGAGGAAGAACAACGAAACAATGGGGTTTGACTACTTTGTAGACGAACTCAAGCAAGCTTTCCAGCCAGCCGGCTTGAAACGACAAGCCCAGACCAAGCTCTTCGCACTCAAGCAAGGCTCCAACTCTGTGGAGGACTACTTCATGAAAATGCATCAGCTGGCTATGGAAGCTGAATACAACAAGCGCCATAATGCTCAAACCCTCGTTGACCTCATCTGACGAAATGCCCGCCAAACCCTGGTAAACCACGCCGAGGACAACAACCACGCACTGGTCAAAAGCATCCACCTTTGGGAGTGGGAGTGAGCCCTCCAGAAGACCGAAGAAATCCTCTGCAAGAGGGCAGAGCGGGCACAGGCTGTTTGCCCGGCGGCCCCTAGCCAATCGTGTTGGACTCCAAGGAACCCTCAGCCCTGTCCCCAGTATGCTCCACCTGCCGGCCTGCCACCTCAACCCGCTGCCGCGAATGCCCCTCACTTTAACACCTCTGGTGTCTTCCCCGGCCATGGAGCTCCTATGGAGCTCGATAAGGCATGTGCCGCAGGAGTTTGCCAAAGGTGCGGAAAGCCGTGGCCTTGTGCAGAGCACCTCCCTCGTCCTCGTGGTCCAAGGGCAGCACACGCCATCCAATTGGGTGGTCAGACTATATCCCCGGAACAATTTTCCCAGTTACATATTCTGATGAGTCAGGCAGAATCTCCAGAGCAGGTTCAGGAGGAACCAAAGGAGATTAAGGATCAATCGGATTTAGACTTGGAATCACGTTTTCAAGTTGTACAGTAGATACCAGCCATTCTGCTGTACCTGTAACTAAGTCATTGCCATCCTCGAATCGATATACAATTTTGTCACGCAATGATGAGGCTGAAAATCGAAAAATGCGAGTGAACCTCCCAATCCCGACGTTAGATGTCGTTAGAGCAAAGAAGAAAATACCACTTCCCGTGTGAGGATCTCCGGGTGCGGCCGGATATGATCTGTATGCCGCGGAAGACACAGTAGTTCCTGCTCACGGACACGCCCTGATCTCAACCGGGCTGTCTATGAAAATCCCACCAGGCCATTATGGCCGAATCGCCCTGAGAAGCGGGTTAGCTGTGAAAAAGAAGCTAACCACAGGTGCCGGTGTGATTGATAGTGACTATCGAGGAGAAGTCAAGATCCTCCTGTTCAACCTATCAGGAGAAGAGTTTGTGGCGAAAGCTGGTGAGTGAGTAGCACAACTAATCCTCAAGAAAATCTCGATGCCACCAGCAAGAGAAGTGAAATCCCTCAACGAGACAAAGCAAGCAGACAAAGGATTTGGAAGCACCGGGACTTCATCGATAGGCGGTCTGAAGGAGGCACTGCCTTCTCCTGCCAAAAACTGAAGAAGCTGGAGTTCCAATCATTACTGGATGAATACGGTCGACCCCTGGACCATCCGTTGGATGAAAGCATAGGCAAAAAATCCGGATACCACAAGGAATCTCGGACACCTGAGGTCCTTTGTCCACGAGTCCAGGAAAGCCGAAGTCACCCCCGATCTACTCACGGATCTAAAACAGATGAGCGACTCTGATGCACACTGGATCTTGAGGGATCTGCAAAGACACCCCAAGTATAAGAAGGCATCGGTCAGAAAGGAGAGAAACTCCCTCTGTTATGAGCTATCGTGAACAACAGAAACACCACAAGGCTCGAAAGTCTTTCAGGCTACACAGGTCCTGGAAAATAATGAAAAGAGGATGGAGGAGTAGTCTGGATCCGGTTGATGCAGGCCTACAAGAAGGAACAAGTCCCTCAGGCAATGACCAGTGAAGCAAACAACAAAGTGGATTAGACTGGGGATTCCAGTCACAAGTGTCTAGCTTATATATGTTACAGGCATGCGCACAGACCATGCTATGCATGAGAGGAATTACCATAAATAGACTAATAGGAGAAGCCAGGCACGGGAAAAGAAGAAGCGGAGATTAATGGGGCTGTGTGAGAAGAGCAGAAATTAAAAGGGTGTGGGTACCATGAGGTGTGACATCATAGGTTCTAGACCTAGTCATGTGCTGGTTCCCACGGTCACGTGCACAGATCACGTGACTGGAAAGATGAAAAGTGGAAGTCTGAAAATGTTTGAAAATGTTCATATTATAACACCCTCGAGGTACCCGCGACCCTGCGGATGTCTGATGGCACCAGCGCAGAAGTAAAAGTGCTAATAGACTCTGGCTGCACCGGATCTTCGATCCACAAGAAGTTTGTGGCTGAGAAGGGGGTAGTGACCCATGCCCTCCCTTGCCCAATGTCAGTCTATAATGCCGATGGATCACTAAACACCTCGGGCAAAATCGAGAAGTTTGTCATTGTCGAAATGCAGATCAAGGATCACAAGGAGCAGATCACCCTTGCCATCACCAACCTTGGTCCCAACACTGTCTTCCTAGGGTACAACTGGCTGAAGGCCCACAACCCCAGCATTGATTGGAAAACTGGATGGATGTCCTTCCGATGCGAGGAAGATCACATGCCGCAGTTGGAAAGCTGTGATGACAACAATAACGAAGACGACGACTTTGTTCTGCACAATGGAGACCGCCTGTTCAAACTCGATACAAAGAGCTACCTCCAGAATACAGCGATGGATATAGTCATGAGGGACTTCACCACCAAAAAGAAGAAGACCTTCGAGGAAGCCACCCCACAGTATGTCCATGATTATGCTGATGTATTCGCAAAGGAAAGCTTCAACGAGCTACCTCCAATACGCCCCTGGGACCATGTGATCGAACTCCTCCCAGGAGATCACACAGTGGATTGCAAAGTCTACCCGCTGAACCCAGGTGAGCAAGAGGAACTAGACAAATTCCTCGAGGAAAACTTGAAGTCCGGACGTATCCGCCTGTCAAAATCCCCATTCGCCTCTGCATTCTTCTTTATTAAGAAGAAGGGCGGCCGCCTTCGCCCCATGCAAGATTACTGGAAGCTCAATGAAGTCACCCGATGCAACCGGTATCCGCTACCCCTAATTGCCGAGTTGGTGGACAAACTCAAATCCGCCAAGTATTACACCAAATTCGACGTGCGATGGGGGTACAACAACATACAAATGGCAGAAGGAGACGAGTGGAAGGCTGCCTTCCGAACAAACCAAGGCCTCTTCGAACCCCTCGTGATGTTCTTTGGATTGTGCAACTCTCCGGCCACCTTCCAGACGATGATGAACTCCCTTTTTTGGGATCTGATTAACCGTGGAGTTGTGGTTGTCTACATCGACGACATCATGATCTTCACCAGAATCCTAGAGGAGCATTGCAAGGTGGTACGCGAGGTACTACAGATCCTAAGGGACAGCCACTTGTACCTACGTCATGACAAGTGCGACTTCGAGGTTCAAGAGACCGAATTCCTAGGATTAGTAGTATCTCAGAATGAGGTCAAGATGGACAAGAAGAAGGTCGTGGCAATCAAGGACTGGCCAGTTCCAACTTCGAAGAAGACCCTGAGAGGATTCTTAGGGTTCCTTAACTTCTACCGACGATTCGTGAAGAACTTCTCCCAAATTGTGCGCCCCCTAAGTGCACTCACGTCGGTAAAAAAGGACTTTGATTGGTCGCCAGCCTGCCAGCAGGCCTTTGAACAACTTAAAGAAACGGTGTCCACAGCCCCCGCACTGGCCATGCCCACCGACAACGATCACTTCCGCATCGAGACAGATGGATCGGGAATCGGAATTGGAGCGGTGTTATCACAATGCCAAGACCAAGTGTGGCACCCAGTCGCCTTCATCTCCAGATCGCTCAATGACATGGAGCGCAATTACCACACTGCGGACCTAGAAATGCTCATGGTCATCTTCGCACTCAAAGAGTGGCGACAGTACCTCCTCGAAGCTGTCCATCCTGTTGAGGTGTTAACGGATCACAAGAACCTCGAATTCTTCTGTAAACCTCAAGATCTCTCCCACCGTCAAGCCCGATGGCAACAAATCATCCAGGAATACAAGCTGTCCTTCAGCTATAGACCTGGCAAAACCAATCCCGCCGATCCTCTGTCCAGGAGGCCAGATTATGAGAAGGGGGTAAACACCGATAATCACCAGCAGATTCTTTTGCCCAACTCCCTTATTGTGAAAGCCATAGCCTCTTCCAACATCCTCAATCACATCAAGAAGCTCCAATACAAACTAGAGCACTTCGCGAAAGAAGGATTGAAGAAACCAGAGTCTTCCTGGACAAGGAAGGATGACCTTGTGAGGTGGAAGGACCTCATCTACATTCCGAACGACGCAAAGCTCCACAAAGAGATCATCTGGGCCAATCACGACCACCCAATCTCGAGTCATCCCGGCGTGAGAAGAACTCACGACCTCATCATGAGTGAGTACTACTGGCCCTTCCTGCACAGAGATGTGGAAGAATATGTGAAGGGATGTGACGCGTGTCAGAAGGTAAAACCTAAAACCACGTCCGCCCAAACCCCACTCTATCCAAACAAGATCCCATCAGCCCCTTGGGAGATCATCTCAGTAGATCTGATCGAACCCTTGCCACAATCACAGGGCAAAAACGCCATCCTCGTGGTCGTTGACTGGTTCTCCAAGATGATCCACCTTGTCCCCACCACTGACACAGTCACCTTCCAAGGAGTCACCATGCTGTTTAGAGACCACATGTTCAAACTGCATGGAGCGCCCAAGAAGATGATCTCAGATCAAGGTACCCAGTTCGTCTTGTCATTTATGCAGGATCTGTACACCCTGCTATGAATCGAAGCCAATCCATCCACCGCCTATCACCCACAGACAGACGGCCAGATGGAATGGATCAACCGAGAGGTTGAGAAATACCTCTGAATCTACATAAACCACCGCCAGACCGACTGGGCCGATTGGCTCCCCATAGCCAAATTCGCTCACAATTCACAAACTTCCAGCGCCACTGGAACATCCCCGTTCATACTCAACTTCGGACAACAACCGGTGATACCCGTGAGGAAGACCGAAGTCCGAAACAAATCGGCAATGGAATTCGTAGAGCGGATGAAGTCGAGCTTCAAGATTGCACGAAAGGCATTAGAGAAAGCAGTGGAATCGATGAAGTCATCTCACGACAAGGGGGCCCGCAAGATCATAGAGTACTCCATGGGTCAGCAAGTCCTCCTCGAGGCAAAAAACATCAAAACCGACCGACCCATGAAGAAGTTCAACAATAAACGATATGGCCCCTTTAAGGTCAAGGCGAAGGTCGGAATTGCGGTGTACGAATTGAAGTTACCGAAGACTTGGAAGGGAATCCACCTGGTGTTTAACGGATAACTTCTTACCCCCTACATCACCGGATCTTACCCATCCCAAGCCAAATCAAAACCCCCACCTCCGATCATCGTCCAACAGGAGGAGGAGTACAAAGTAGAGCAGATCATAGATTTCCGACGGAAGCAGAACAAAACCGAGTACTTGGTACACTGGAAAGGGTATCCCCAAGAAGAACGCACATGGGAACCCAAGTCCAACCTAACCCACGCCACCAAGGAAGTCGAGGGCTTCCATCAGAGACATCCAGAAGCCGTTTGAGCCGTTGTAGCTGCTGCTTTGTGCACTCCAGCTGAACCATGCGACTGTTCTCCTTGTGTCAGAGGCACTCCACTCTTCTCCGATCCCAGTTTCAAATCCCTCGCTGCCTCACTCAACCACCTTCCCAACTCGCTCTTCGAAATTCCCCTACCCAGCTCTAGCCCTATCATCAACGGTATTTTGGTCGACCAGGAGTTTGACCCCTGAGAAGGGGGTTATGAAACAACAAGACATTATTTCCCCTATCTTTTCCCTTATCTTATCTTATCTCTCGTTATCTTATCTAATCTTATCAAGATCGCTCCAGAACATTCGATCAGTGACATCATTATGATATCATCTTACCTAATCTTCCAGAACATTCCATTTCCTAGGCTTTCCCTAAAGCAAGCCAGTAGTATAAGTAGTCGTTCCCCTCCATGTATGTACCTTAGTTTCGGAATTCCATTTCTTTGAGTCAATTATCACACTTAGTAACTCTTCTCTTTTTGTGGTCTTTTCAACAAATCACAAGGCTTGAAAGCTTCGCAGGCTACACATGTCCTGGCAAGTAAAGAAGAGAGGATGGAGGAGTAGTCTTAGTCCTTTCTGTGCAGGCCTACAATGAGGAACAAGTCCCCAAGGCAATGACCAGTAGAGCAAAGAAACAAGTGGATTAGACTGGGGAATCCAGTCGCAGAGTGCTAGCTTATATATGTACAGGCGCGCACACAGACCATGCTATGCATGGGAGGAACTACCATAGATAGACTAATGAGAGAAGCAAGGCACAGGAATTGAAGAAGCGGAGATTAAAGGGGCTGTGTGAGAAGAGTGGAAATTAAAAGGTCATGGGTACCATGAGGTATGACATCATAGGTTCTAGACCTAGTCATGTGCTAGTTCCCATGGTCACGTGCACAGATCACGTGACTGGAAAAGAGAAGAGTTGAAGTCCAAAAATGTTTGAAAATGTTCATATTATAACACTACCCCCTTTTTAAGACTCAAATTCCAGGCAAGTTGTGGAAGGAGTGGATTTGGTGAAGTTCTCATAAGGAAAAAAGAAAGAAGCGAAGGAGGAAATGGTAAGTCCATGGAGTTTGTGGGGAGCAGAAGGATTCTTTTTGTGGAAGTCGGCAACAGCCAAGGAGGTGGTGTTAATAATGTTGGCCAATTCCCAAGTACGATCAGTCTTGTTGTACCCTCTCCAATGAATGAGGTACTCCAGTTTTCTATTCTTTAGACGTGAAGCAGCAATGAATTCAACCTCAAATTGTTCTTCCCCTTCTTGATCCACTTCAATGGCGTCAGGACGGGCTTTGGGCTGTCCAGATAAGGTTTCTTGATAAGGTTTGATACTGTTGAGACCGGATCAACTCCGGTACGAACTCCGGAACTCCGGAGTTATGTACGAGGCGAGTGGGACTTCGGCTTCACCATATGTGGTGCACCCTTGTCCAAGTCCAGTGTCCCGTATTTACAGAGATGGTCGGAGGGTGAACAAGCGGTCACAAGTAACCGTTGTTCGACAGAGGTTGGGTCAGAGGTGAGCCGTCAA
>QFEM01006995.1:3573-14054 GCA_003316205.1 Boletus bicolor
CCCCCCCTCATCTAGCTCTCCAAAGGCACTACCCCAGACGCCCCCAAGATCGCGTGGTTGGCCCCCTCCTACCGCCATCACCGCACAGGGAGCAAACGCCCCATTCCGTACCTCGCGCTCACCCCCGACGCCGACGCGATACTCGAACGCGTCTTGATCTCGTGCGTGTTGGTTGTACAGCGTATGCAGGCGCAGGGGAGATTTCCGATGAACGGGCCGGCTCGGAGGGAGTATGAATGGGGGTTGGTCCAAGGAGATACGATTAGCCCCAGGCCGACACCGCGGTGAATGAGGTGACGTATGTACATACAGTATATTATGTTGGGTGAATGAAGTGGAAAGGCATCGTTGCTCCCCCTCCCCCCCCTGCTCGTTAACGAGGCAGGGGACTTTGGAACGGCGCTCGTGTATCGTACCGACCGACCATGTCTGATAATACATACACCTCCGTCTTGTTTAGGCTTTAGCTCCGGGTCGACTCTACACCTCTAGGAGGCCCTTCATTGCGGCCGGATCTAGACCCTCATGAAACGAATCCGAAGCAATTGCCAATAGTCGTGAATGACCATGACTGGGGTCTCGACCAAGTCCAACTTGCTAATCAAGTCGAACCACCTTAAGCTGTTCCACAGCCAACGCAAAAGCCCACAGCAAACGCAAAAGCCCATACGTACGCACCGCCTCTGAATCTTGGCCATCTCATCACGCTCGGTCTGGACAACATTGCTGACAACGGAGGAGCGCATAGATATTAAGAACTTTTTTTTAGGTTCGCGATACCATTGGTACAAAAAAAAAAAAAAGGTTGGATCTTGCGGTTCGACTTCCATTCCATGTGCCCTTTTTTTTTCTTTCTTTTTCTCGTTAGATTGCGAGCATAAAACCTGTTTGAAGAAAATGAAAAAAAAGGGTTGATGAAGCAAAAGATGATGAAAAGGGAGAAAAAAATGTGCAAAGAAGGATGAAGACGAGTCGGATAATCCAACGCTGGGGGAAGCGGTAAACACTACAAGCTACAGGCATACAAATGAAGGAGAGGGGGAAAGCATAGCGTTCAAACACACACACGTCAGCATACATCACGTTCGAAACTTCAAGTCTAAAGTAATTAACGAACCAACCAAATAGCGTAAAAAAAGGTCACAGGTATCAAAAATTCAGTCCGGTCTTTTTGGGTAGGTTAGAGCACACACCTCACAGCAGATCAGCACGAGCCATGGTAAAAATGCAGGCATGCACGGCCATCGCACGCTATTCATACACGGTGGCAGCATCAGACAATGCAGATCGGACGTAATCGCGAGTGGTGTTGGCCGTCTTTCGCTTGGCCAGCGGCCGGGAAGTCTCGCTCCTGCGAAATACCATCTGTGCGACAAGCTGTGACATATTGCCAATAACGCCTCGACGACGTGCATGGTTTTGTGAGTCGCACTCGGGGCTCTGCTCCTGGGGACACATCGGGACCCCATCCAACTTTAGCCGCAGGAGGGCCCCCACTTCTTTGCTTCGCTCTCGTTCTCGCTTCCGTATTTTCCGTGCTTCGGCCCGTGTGAACAGGTCCACATCTTCCGTGAGCGCTTCCAACCGCCTGGCGGCACGCTCAGCAGCAATGGACCTCTTCCGCAGGTCGAACAACTTGGCCAACTCAGGATCCGTGATGTCCTCTGGCGAGAGGCACAGATCGAAATCCTCCGGGGATGGAGAGCGCGGTAATGGTACGTCTCGCGGATCATCGATCAAGAGGAGAGGTTGACTGGGTGTGAAAGGAACGGAGCACGCTGGGGCTGCGATCCTAGGTATTAGGTCGTCATCGGCGTCCGCTCCTGGAAGCGACAGCAATTGTCGACCAGGCAACGCAAGTACTGGTTCATTGGTCGAGTCACCCATCTCGACATCAGAATCAGGTAGACATGAACACGATCTTCGGGAAGGAGAGGAGGGAACGATCTTTTGGAGCCCATCATCCTCGAGATCAGGGAGATCTAGTCTTGATATTAGGGGAGAGCTGGGTGGGGGAAGTTCGTCATGATCGGTCAACGATTCCAACGAGGAACTAGAGGTGGACGAGGATGGTGGCTCGGGATCCGCTTCAGAGGGTTGACTCGAAGCCCAAGGTATACTGATCGGAGCTAACATAGGGCGGGGCGCATCGACATCGACCTCGAGCAGTGAAGAAGGTTTATGAGGTGAAAGAGGTGAAGGGTGACAGTAATCCAGTGCAGGTGGCGCGCTGGCATCGCAGGAACAAAAGAGTGCATTCAAGTGCTCCGACTCTAAAAAATCCTGCGACGACGCTATTGAGAGTGCCTGCGCGCACGGGGGATCCCAGCTCGGGGAGAGTGGAGAGAGGGGAAGGACTGATTGGACTGAATGTGGCGATAGGGACCCGAGTGATGGACAGGGATAAGACTCATCGGTTTCGCATTCCTCCTCGATTTCCTCGACATCTTGGTCATAAAACGGTATGTCGACGTCCGCATCTGGCAAATTGAGGGTCGGATGGGGCATCGTCGGTGGCGGGGTGAGCGGCTTCTGAGAAGCCAAGTCCTCCCGGCGCATGACCGGCGGCGAGTCGAGAACGCCAGCGACATGGGTAGAATACAGCGGTGCAAATTCGCCGGCTTCTTCTGGCAGAGGGATGGTAGATTTTGACGTAGAAGAGCCCGACGGTGGAGATGGGTATACTTTGACGGCATCAGCGTACAGCAATTGCGTGGGGGCACTCTGGAGGGCGTGGTTGCGGGCAAACTTGATATGAGGGTAATCTGGCCCGGTGCACGGTGCGATAACGGGAGGATCGAACTCATCGCTGGCCGTGCGCCACGAGGGAGAGGGCGGGGCCCGACTCAACGCAGGCCGCCACACGAGCAACCAAGCGCCGTTCCGAGAAGGGTGCGAGGATGACAATAGGGTATCTGCAGAAGAAGGCTCCATGGTATACGTTGGTTACACCGATATTCAAGACCTGGAAAAAAGACGATGAGACGTTGAGTGGTGATGTTCCGATCTTGAAGGAGAATAGCCACACGGTTGGTAAGGATGGGGAGGAGGAGAAAAACGTACAGTAATTGCACATCAACAGCGAATACACATCGCTCTGGAAGGACAGAAGAAAACGGCGAATTTGCAGAGGGAAGGAAGGGCCGTTCTGGTCGTTGTAGTGGACGTTGAGGCCTCGTGTTGTTCTGTGGCTGGGAAAACGTGTCGGTGATTGCCCCCGTCGTATTCCCATTAAACTAGTCTACATACACGCTTCATACTCCAGGTAATATCGCCGCAGCAACTCGCGGTCTCTTTCTCGACGCCTGGTCCATCAGCGTCTCCTCACCCTCCGTTACATGAGGCTCCAGCTCGTGTTCCGTCACCCCCCTCTGGCTTAGCGCGTACGCCCTACACGCTTCCGTGCTCGCCTTCAACTCCGGGTCATCATGCCCTAGCGCAACCACCCCAAAACCCGAAAAATTCAGCCCTATGATCTCCTTCACCTTGGGCAGCAGGGCTGGATCAGGCGAGTACGTCCCAGAGTTGTTGTCGATCACGATTTCCCACATCACGCCTTCGTCCTGCACCGCGTCCGAAAAACGTGCCCATCCGCCTACCGGCCGCGGATGGAATTCGCCGCTGTACCGCACCGTTTTCGCACAATTGCTGTGCAACGCGTGTTTGGATGCAAAATCGACAAAGAACGCCGCACCCGTTTCGGAAAAACGGAGTGAATCGTCATCAGTGGAGATGATGTACGTGTACACGGCAGGCTTGATACGATGTGCGTACGACATCGTCCCATCAATGGACGAGCGACGCGTGCCACCGCGAAGGAGGGTAAACACATCCTCGGTTGATTGGATGACTCCGAATGCATTCGATACAGATCTCGCGTACAGCAAGCGATGTCCAGCTTGGATTCCGGAGCGAAGCGCAATAGACGTAGGTCCCTGAAAGATTGCCTGCGCAGCCTTGTAGTTGCGATTCCAATGCTGCACTTGATCTCCAAAAATTCGTGGAACACCCTTGATGTAAACCTTCCAGGTCGAGTACAGGCGGGTGTCCCTCAGCTTCGTCAATGCACCCACCGTTGGTGAGCTGTGACGCGAGTAGTGGACAGGTCCATCAAACGAGTACGGAGACAGCGACGGGTCATCCTGAGACGGTGAACAGTCGACCTTGGGAGTGCAATGTCATGAGTCTGCCAAACGGATCGTCGGCGAGTTTCGGTTACCTTGAGCCAAAAAGTCCCTCTGTGATGCATATGCATGGGCCCTTGAATCTCTGCTTCCTTGGCCCCCGGGTATATCGTCGTCTCAAACCTTCCAATGTAATTGTCTATGAACGCTGTGTGATCCTTATCCCGAATGACAACAGTTAACATGGCCGTCGTCGGCACGTTCTTGACCTGCCAAACTTCATTCCACACAGGCGCCAACGTGTTGGGTTTAACCGACGATCTGAAACAAGCCCTTCAGATTCAGAGTCCACGCTCAAAACCGAGGAGATGACATGCATGTACGATAACTTGTGGTCCAGGTTCGCATGGAAATACGGGTCCGTCGTCCCGATGACCTTCATCCTACGGAGATGCGACGCACCAATGAACTAGCCGTCGCCTTTAGATCGAGCATGAAAAGCGGTACTGCCAGCCCACCTGGATTGTCACGTCGACGTACTTGGTTTCCACACCGAGCCATTCCTTGGCAGCTTGAATGGGGCCGTCCGCCTTGGCCGCTACAGCAGCGTGGGTGCGAGAGTGGAACTGGCCGGCGATGTTCGCCATGCCTTGAATCGGGTTCAGCATGGCCAGAATGGGCGTCAAACTGACGTGGACGGTGTGTGTTACATGGTACAGCAAAGCCAGCGCAGTTCCGACCCCTCCTTGGCGGCGCCGTCAGTATGTAAAGGACCGTGGCAACTAATCTTTAAATTAGCTAAGCGACTCGGGCGACGACATCCATCACGAAGCGAGCATTTCTTCCATTCAAATCATTTGCTCTCAGAGGCTCATGACCTTGTGTACTTATGATTCAAGCCATTGCACCTTCGAGCCGAGTTGACGTGCAGGTTGAGCACAGGCTGGCAGGTATCGGAGTAAACCATACCACGACCACGACACTGTGAGCCTTTCCTCCATTCTCGCCCTGCGCTCCTTGGGATCCACGAGCACTTGGTCGTCGACCGTTTTCCCCGCAACTGTGGATCTGCACCCTCGAGTTACACCAGGACGATGACGACCACAACACTCAAGACACCGTCACTGACAATATCCCGAATTCTTGGACCGGTCCTACACGAGTCGTCCACGGATCAACTCGGACTTGAGGACGCATGTCCATAATCCGTTCTGCACGTGAAGAAGTACATAAATCGGTCAAGGTCGTGCATGCACATGCCTCGTGCAGACATCCGAATCGGCAGAGTGATATTCAAGGCAAGCGAGCGCGAGGCTGAAACGAGCGGGCTTCTAATCTTTGTGCTCCACTTTATCTGCACGGCCTTAGAATCACGGTGTGTGGACAAGGTGATTCTTTCCTTGAAAATCAGTTCCTGCGTCCCCATCGTCGAACATTACAGTGGGGAAAGCGTGCTGTTCTGTCCATCTCTGATCATGATTCAAAAAAACACATGTACACCCGAGTCTAAGGTGGGTAAAACACCAGTGAAACTTGTGAGCGATCTGGTCCAGTTGCGATGTTCCAGGTCCGTTGCCCTGGTATTGCATTCAATTCTGTGCCGTGGTATCGTCGCCGCTCGAAGCTCGAGTTTCGAATTTGGGGTACCCAACATCGACGTATGCGCGCATCTGCTCGCCATATCGCATCGTGAGCCAAATCAGGCTGTGTCGCTCGTCAACACCCACGCTCGGAAACGACTACGAGACACGTACAAATATCCGAACAAGGCCAAGACGCCCGAGATACTGTTGGTCGCAGCGACACCAATGGTTTCGACAGAAGGTATCAACAGCGCAGATACGGGCGCGAGTAACAACGATCGGAGAGCTCTGATGTGGGTAAACGACACGAGCGACCATCGATCATCTAGGGCACGCCTTTAGCACAGGACAGAGACTTACGCGATGGCGGCCGCGACCTCGGCACTCCGGGAGGGCATGACATCGACAGTATAAGCCCCAATCGGCGTAAGAACCATATCCACCTGATGGATGCTCGCATCAGTGCCAGGGATGTCCGGAAGGCGACTTACACCGACACCATTGGTGAAGAGGCACACGAGGTTGATCACCAGACCGACGATCCCGTCAACGTACGTCGTCGTGAAGCCTGCAAGCGTGACAGAGACGGGTATAAGCACAAGTCCCCCAAGCCACACTGCACGAAGGCGATCTTCTGGGACCCATATGCCCTTGCGTTCTTCCTTTGCCCGTCGCACCACCATATCGGAGATACGCCCAGCAATCGGGGCCCCGACTGCACATATGAGCACCATAGGACATCCAGCGAGACCGAAAGGTCGTACCAAAGTTGCCAAGGCCGTTTGGGAGGAAAAGGGCACCGATCAGGCCTTCGTTCACAATTCCATATTTAGCTCCCTTTGAACAAATCAGCGAGTGACACAAATGTAAAACTTTCTGCATGCGTACGACGGTATATGCAAGGGGTATCAACAGTACTGCCAGCCTCGGGATGTCAGCAAGCGACTATCGGTTATATGCTCATCCGCAGGACACACCATAGTCCGAGATGAGTGTAAAGGTATTCGCCAACGCCTAAGGAGACCAGATATGTTACAGCACGAGTACCAAAATTCACCGGGTAAACAGCACGTACGATCGCCGTGATATTGGGGCTCCGTAGGAAAGCCAAGCAACGGAATGGATTGATCCAAACGAACAGCTTCTTTGGATCTCGCACTTTGTCGATACCGCGCGAACCCGGGTGAGCAGTTTCGGGAAAGAAGAAAGCGAGCAACAACATCTGTATTATACCCCACACGCCGAGTATAACTTGGAAACCACGCCAGGACCAGTACTGAGCCAAAGCGCCTGAATGGTCGTACGGGATCAATCTCCATCAGAAACACTGGAATGATGAGTTACCTCCGATGGGTGGTGCGATCGCGAGTCCAAACAACGTGGCCTGGATGATAGAAGGTAGCATCATCAACGACAGAGCCCGATAGCGGGTAGACTTACACCAAGGAAAGTGCCCATAGCAGTTCCACGCTCCTCCACTTTGTAGATATCCCCGATCGTGGCGGCTCCGAGAGCATAACCGCCAGAGCAACCGAACGTCTGTACAAATCGCCAGAAGAGCAGACTGTTTATGTCAGTAGACGCTGCGACGGCGAAACTACCGAGAATCGCAATGGGCATTCCACAGAGGTATATCACCCGTCGGCCATCTCACCGGGTAAATCAAGGTCGAGGTTAGCGAATATGTCTGAGGTACAGAAGACACGCGGAGACCTACAGAACGAAGAGTATGCCGACCAGAACATGACACTAAAGGAACTTGCGAACACGGCCAGGCTCACGCCTAGACTGGGAAGCCGGCTTTACGATGCAAAAGTGACGGTATACATTGAACGACATACCTCGCAGCGGCGGGTGTTGAATTGAGGTCCTTGGAGATTTGAGGTATCGACGGGACAAAGCAGCCGCTGACGAACACTGATCGACGACCCGTCAAACGGAAAAGAGATCAAAATGAAATACAAGACGCACTGGGAACGAGTCCGGTGAGAGACACGATAGCGAGAATTACTCGCTTTTGTTCACGGCTGAAGCGATTGTAAACATCCTTGGTGGGGAGGGCATACCGGGCTGAGTCCACGGCAGGCTGAACCTGGTCTCCGAGCAAAGGGGTCTCTTCAGTAGTCATGAGACGAAGTTACGCGCTGGGATGGACGCCTTACCTTTGAGCCGAACGACCTGGACCGTCTGAGTTTTGAATTACGACAGTATTTCTGTCTCAACAACACTATACTTGGTTGATGTTCGCTTGTGTGGGGACGACTTACAGGAAAATGGAAAGTCCGGCAGACTGGCGACACGGTGATTGGTGCGGCGATGACATATCCATTGAGACTCCGCATGGGCCGGGCACAGGATACCACCGTTTCGGCACCCTACCAAATACACAACACTTACTTCATTCATATTAGTTTCTATGTGAATGGCATGAATAACCATGTTCTGAAGTTTACATTTACGAAGCCGTTTGTGTACAGCCATTACGGTGACCAAATAATGGGCATCGAGATTCCGTCCAATCAGAGTCCTCGCTAAGCTCTCTCCTGATGCCAGTGTTATCAACATAGTGCAAGCTTCCGAAAATCCAATCCCTTTGCTTGCCCTTCTGATACATTTTTCTTTGATCGTCTGACAATGTATTGTGTGAAGGGGAGTATGTCCAGGAATCCAGGAATGTACAATCATTTTTCTCTTGTTCCTCCATAAGTTGATCTATCGTGGGTGTCCCTTTTATCATTCACAGCATGGATCTGGTAGGAGAACGGGATGACACCGAAATGGAAATGTCAGAGAAGATCCGAACAGCGCTTAGATATTCAGAGTTCCAAAAGCGACTGAGAATGACCTGACCGCCGTTGGCAACGGTTTTCTATTCGTGCATATGATACTCGAGTGTACATGGTGATAATCTCAGCCCATAGTGCTTATAGCGAGTCTCGCAACCAAGCGCGCATGCAGTGAAGGTCGAATCTCAAAGAATGTTTTTAGCTCGGCCACATGACGTATCTCGGCCCGGGGATTGTCCAAATCCGGCCTTCAACAAGCGCAGTATCCAACCGCGGCGGTCATCGTCGATCAACGCACCCTATTTGCCATGATATTACAGGCTAAATTTCCCCCTCACGTGGAGCCAAATGGAAATCAAAAACACCGACGAACGACACTCACAGCAATGCACCCATTGTGCGCATGGTCAGACTCAGAGCAAGTTACCACAGCGGATATATTCATGCCCGTTTCTGCAACGTTTCTGAGACTTTAAGTGACACACGACACGCGACACACGAGCCACGCCACTCTCGTCCTTTCGACGAGTCTTAGATAGATTATACCCTTTGAGCGTTCAACCACATCGTCTGATCTGTCGTAGTTCAAAGTATGCGAGGGATTGACGCTAGTGTATACAAGTCGTGGAGGGGTTCACTGCGTACAAGAAAAGTGCATGATATGATATAATACAACGTCATAGAGACCCAGAGTGAGTGGATGGCATCCACCACCGTCGGGTGGCCCAGATCTAAGCAGTGGAAAGAATACAGTAGTGTAAGTTAATAAATGTGCTGCAATGGACAGATAGACTTTCATCGTAGGCACGTTAAGTGATCATGTAAAACCACACCAAGCGCATGCCAGCCCCGCGCCCCATGGCCCGCTCAACAATACTCCGGGAACGTAAATGGGGAAAACACATCGTAATTATAAAGACCAATCGCATAGGCCTCGAGAGCCTGCGCTCGGTCCAGGTCCTCGTGGGTCGGATCAAGACCAAAGACGGAGTCGTTGCAGTGGAAAGTATCAGGAGGTATGCTGACCGTCGACGCACAGATAGGAGAGTACGGTTCGACAGAAGCAGGCGGTGATGCGCCAGACGGCAAAGTTGCTTCGGGAGACAGGTAAAATAGCGCAGGATCATTGTAGTCCACGATGAATGGCACCTGGGCCTAGCGGAAAAGGTGAACCTAGGTCTATACTTATCGACAGGGGCTACTCACATCTGCCTGAGGGTCAATGGGGTATGACGATGGCTCGGGCAACGGTGCCACTGCTACCTGTGGCATGGGGGCAGATGCCTCGGCTCGCTCAACCAATGGATCTGAGCGCGACTTCTCCGGAGCTGAAGCTAATACGGATGGCAAGTAGGCTAATGGCGCAGGAGGACGCTCCGCGGAGGTCACCATAGGACCTTGCGAACGCTCGCAAGACGTTTTCCTCGTCCCCGATGCTTGTCGCTTCATAGGACGAAAGCGATAATGTGGGTAGAGGCGTGCGTGCTCCTCTCTCTCTCTATCAGCCAGTGCCTTGTACCGATCCCTCTCAGAGGGAGAAAGCCGCTTCCATGCGTCAGCGGCGCGCTTGGAGAGTGTTTTCACGGAGGGGTTTGCAGAGTCATGATCGTTCTGCGATTCCTGAGAACCCTGCGAATGCTCGCGAGAGTACTCACACCGAAAGATGATGAAGGCGTTACGGGGACGCGGAATCCAGCTAGGATCGCGATTGCGGTTACGCTGTGCTCGACGGTCGGAAGAGGGTGCGATGGAGGATTGGGAGGCCCCCGTCAACGGGGCCAAGGGAGTGGACTGTGATTGAGGGGCGCAAATTTTCGGAGGGATGGGGTCGAGAGGGGGACAAGTAGGGCTGAGGAATGTGCTCGAGGACGAATGGAAGGGTTTGAGGGTCATGAAATACATGTCCTGAGTGACGTTCACGTCCTCGTCGTCGCCGCCAGTAGGGGACCAGCCATGGATGGCGTCGTGGGCCGTTAGCATGGTTGAGG
>QFEM01007003.1:0-18471 GCA_003316205.1 Boletus bicolor
GACCAGCGGCAAACTACTTGTTCGTAAATGTCTATCCTTCTTTTTCTCCTCTCGCCCCACTGACGCCGCCCGAACAAGGTACGTGCGGTAAACGATAAAGTACCTATCAGCCGCCCCTTGCATCCTGGTTGACCTTTGCTCGGGGTGAGGTCGCACCGTGAATGGTACCCCCAGTGTACAAGTGGGGAATCCAAGAACTCTTGAGCATGATAGATATGTATTCACTATGGTCGGTTATGTTCACCAGAAGATGTTGACAATAACGATCAAATGTCTTAGAGAACCCATCCAGGAAGACCAATTTATTATGGTTCGAAGGTACTCAAAATATTAGGCGTGAATCACCGATACACGCGGGAAGCACCCTAAATAAAGGAGTGCATAAATCCTATGCACCGGAATTATTCCACAACACGACCTCAAAAGGGACCTCAAGACTGGAATCCGGCTACAATACCGTCGTAGGCTAGCTTGGGGTTTAGATTCTACATGCAAGGCAGTGAGTTGCATAAAATTAAACCAGACGAGCAAAGGATCTACCGCATCCCAAGGACAAGCCTCGCCGTACCCCCCGAATACAGACGGAACCCACGAATACTAAAACGGGATGTTCAGACCACCACCTTTGGATCTGTGATCGAACTCCACCCACCTTATCAGTAAAGTTCCAGATTGTAACACCGACACAATCAGAAACGGACTTGCAAGTTGCTATGACGCCTTCGTAGTCCCACTTCTGTTGCTCTAGATCGGCGTCGGTTGCTTGGAGCGGAATCCGGTTGTCAAGCTCGGTCACGGCAACTTCGACTCCTAGAGCCGTGAGCAATTCCATGTTGGTTTTAAGGGAGGATGTGTCAACTTTTCCAACGATGAAGTGGCTCTGGAAGCCGATGCCGTCGGAACACCTTCGGATTGGAGCCATTTCACGAGTGTGACCATGGCGTTGAATTTTGAACCTGGAAAAAAAGCTTCAGTGGAAGTTCAATGGCATGTGTGGGCAACGCGAACCGTGGTATTCCAAGCCATATTCGTTGATGTAGAGCTTGGCATTGGGGTCAGCGGCACGCGCCGCCCTGAGAGCGATACTGTACTCTCAAACACATGCCCAACACATGCCCCATCCACAGCACCTCAACACAACGCCGGAATTCAAAAAGAAAAATACCATCTGCCTTGTCGAGACCCAAAGATTCAATTCCAGGACAACCGAAGGCCATAGATCCCACCCCCAAAAAAGTTCCCAAAAAAAAAGTTCGAGTTTCGTCACCGGTCCTCTCGGGATACATTCTATATGTCTCTACAAGGTGACTGGTATCCTTTCTTTTGATTTCCGGCATTATGTCAAAGACTCAAAGTGCTATGGAAGACCGGAGGTTAAGGTATGTTCGGGAGCAATTACCCACGTGGCCAACTTACACAGTAAGTTGGTAGATACAGTGATCTACCGTTGGTTGTGCTGGCACATGTGAACGTCTTCATCCGTCGTGGCCACTCTGTTGCCAAGGCACCCATCCAGTTCTTCAGTAGTAGACACGCGGGTGAGTCAAGTTGTTGGTGTCCACTGTCGTCGGATCACGTCGCAGCACTGCCTTACTGTGTTTCATTTCGACACGTTGCAATTGTTGACGCAAGCTCGTTTGTATCGCATCTCAACTCGGTGCCCCGAACTAAATTGAGGCGGGATAGTACATACATTGTTATATTTCCTCACTGACGAAGCGACCTATACGTACGAAGCGCCTCACGGGAACAGACATCATGCTGTGACGAAACCATCAACGAGAGATCAGGACATGCAGATAGAAACGGTCGAAAGGGACAGCGGTACCTGGTTGACCTGGATGCGCGCGCGCCTTCGTGACGAATATCTGTCAGAAACAGACCTGCGCGAACTCCTCTGAAACGGCGCCTCAATCGGCAAGCACCAGAACGCGCAGCCACCTCCCGAGGACGCATTTGGATAGTACGCACATTGTGGCTACGTATGATATCAATGTTCTCCCACAGTCTGTTGTATCGTAGTGTTGTCTTTTCATGATTTTCAAGAGACGAGTGAACATCAGGAAGGAAATATAGAAAAATAGGGCCACTCAATGAGTTGTTAGGCGCACGGACTACTGGCTGCAGCGAGTAGCCAGGTCGATGACTGCGAGGACGCTGAGGGCCGTTGCACACCAGTTGTACCCCAGGAACCCGAGACGGTGAGTCAGCAGGTCGACGAGACCACAAATGTCACAAACCCAGACACGACTTGCGCAGAGCCCGCGAGGATGCGTTGCGTGACCCACGGGACGTGCTGCGTGAGCAGCAAGCGAGCAACGAGGCCGGCGAAAACGTCGAGACGACAAGAAAAGAGACTCGCGAAATGAACGACCTGGCGAGTGTAGCCCGACAGCGACACCCATACGTACCTGAAACCGTCAGCAAGTCACTCGAGGGAGAGCGAGGAGGTCGAGTATCGACCGACGCGCTGACGACGAAGCAGAGTCACCAGGCATCACTGAGGACGCGAGTGACATTGTACACGATCCAGGGTGGTGCATAGGGGAGTCGTTAGTCCGAACAAGCGGTCAAGCAGTCGAGTCAGAAGGCTCCGCAGCTGTACCAATTGAGTCAGTCGACGTACCAGACATAGGAGAGTTAGATGGTAGAAGTGGCCGCAACGAGGATATTCAGGTGGCGAGCTAAGTCAACGAGCCACGATGTAATACAGGTGGACGAGACTGACTAGATGGCCACGTGGAAGATGTCGAGGGTCACGCAGAAGTCCAGAGTGACAGTGGGAGTGGTGGAAAAGACGGCAGAGATGGCCCGAATGGTGTAACGAACGACGCCAGCGGCGAGTCACGACGACTCACGCTGGAGGCGCTAAGAGCTCGTCAGCCAAGAACTTCCCAACAACACGCCAATAGACATACCTTCACCACCTTCACCACCTGCGCAACGACTGGTCAATCGATCAAGTCCCGAAAGTCAAGCTCGAGGGGAAGAAGGATGTAGATGCAGTTTGCGAAGTCGAACGACGATACGGACGCGTGGGGACCATCTGAGGGTGACGACAACGCCAGGAACCGGTCGAAGAAGTTATGGAACGCGTCAGGACGCGAACGTGAAGGCTCAGAGCAGGAGAGAGGAAAGCTCACCTGGGAAGCATCGAGACCTGAAAAGCGAGCCGCACAGCGACGTAGACGCATCTGGAGACCATGCGAGCCAGAACGCTCGGAGGGAGAGAAGAGCCAGTATGACGACAAGACGAAGGGGTCAAAACGAGATAACGGGCCTGGAGGCCATACAGACGTGCCGGACAGAACGAGAGGCGTCGAGGGCGATTAGAAGCGCCAGGGCGATGACGACGACATCGAACAAGACGATGGACGAGGTGGAATGGATCGCGCACTGAGAAGCATACGCCACGACTCGGAACGACGCTGCTAGAGACTAGGAGAAGGACTATGATTCTGTTAGCAGCATTATGTAATACAATGCAGCAACTGTTTACTGCCAATCCGACTTCAAGTTGCGAAACCCAACTCTTCCTTTCAACATTATTGCTAGCAGTACATCATGGATGATTTAACCGTGGAAGAAGACAAGAAACGATTCGAACCCGACGCATCCCACGAGGAGGATACGCAACCCGATCCTGATGAGGAGCTTATGTTAGACAGAGGGAGTGGGAGAGTCTGGTTGGTCAAGGTGGGCACCTCTGATTCAGCTTAAAAATTGGCGTCAAGACGAGCCTGCTCTGTTACTACTCGTCTCATGTTCATTTTTGAAAGATACCTAAACACTTGATGGCGCGATGGGCAGCTATTGATAAGGAGGACGTTCACCTCGCTACAATACGTATCTATCAAAATGCCGTCAGCTCCTCAGGGCGGTCACCGCGCATATTCCTCTTTCTACCTCCCGACCCAAACGACCCGACTCCTCGCACAGCAGATCTGCCTTCATTTCCTCCGGACGCCGCATACGTACCTGCTGGAGAGAATGGTGTCCATGTGGACAGATATGAGTTGGAGATGGTGAATGAAGCTGTGGAAAACCAACTCGTTGTTGCCGAACGCCCCAAAGACCCTGTTCCTCCTCTTCCAGGTACAGCCGCGGCGCATACGTATAATCCTCGTGCACGGACAACAATTTTGACGGGTCATATCAAGCACGAGTGCAGTTTGAGGCCGCTTTTCAACGAATCGTATAGGCGACAAATGCGGGAGAGAAGTCGGGCATACAATACCCCACGGAGACAAATTCGCATGATTGAAGAGGCAGGCCTCAGCGGTGGCCGTGGCGGAATCAATCGATTGAGCAGCGGTGTAGCCACTGGCTCGTTCGCTGATATGATTGTCAGCGTCCGTTTTCATTGCATAGGAAACCAACTTACGATTTTGACCAGAAAACCAAACCAAAACCCGTCAAAGGCACCTTCGAGCGTATGGCTCGTTTACCGCGGAATCAATTACTGGATTTGTTGTTTCAACTTTTCCGCGAGCAACCACGCTGGAGTTTTAAACCCCTTAGGGAGCGAACCCAACAACCGGAGGTGTATCTTAAAGAGGTATTGAATGAAATCGCCACACTCCATCGTAGTGGAGAGTACAACGGCATGTGGGAGCTTTCGGAAATCTTTGCCAGGGAAGGGGTCAGTTTGGTAATGCATAAAAATTTTGTTCTTATGCTGAGTTGTCCATTACTCTAGGTCAAAGCAGAAAATGTCCCTGGTCCGAGTTCTGGGGCGAATGGTGATGTAGCAATGGAGGATTATGACGAGGAAGACGATGACGATGACGACGACGACGACGACATGGAGGAGGTTTCATAACCTCGTACTTAGATGGCATTGAATTGCGACTTGCTATCCGTCAATGGTTACAGTACTGAGTATTCTATGCGAATCGAATGCAACTTGTTCCTTTTTTTGGACAAGTGATATCATTATGTCGCGGCCGTCTAAACTATGTGGCCCTACGGTATGACAGTGGTCGAAGACTGCCGGCCCGAGGAAAATGCATTTACGGATGCCCTACAACCCGGTGGGACTCTGTAGGCTGTCTGGTAACCTCGGTCTAGTCAGAGGCCTAAGACCCACTAAAACCTCTAAGTTCGTGACCCAGTCCGGCAGGTGTGTTATAGCGGACAGTATGGGGTACCATGTTAGTCGGACTTGCTTGGGTAGCAATGGTAGGTTGGGGAGTTTACTAGCTCGTCGACGCTCGATGCTCTACTACCCACTGGTGGCACTCGTCTAGTTTACTACATAGCTTTCGATCACCCCGTTCGCTAAATTTTCGACTCCATCATTGGCTGGGGTCTACGGGCCGACCCCGAATAGCTTCGGTTCGTTCCCATACGACTCGACTCAGTTCGCGAGCATACTAACGGCAATACAGGTGCTGTTGTAAGCGCCTGCAATGCGGCACCGAGATACGAGCGAAGTCACTCTGATGGCATAGCATTCAACACTGCCTAATATGAACGTCTGAACCCTTTCGCATGCCCAATTGGCAGACCCCAAAGTTGTCCTCGACCGCCATGCCAACTTTCAGCCAGCCTCTTCTCGGTGACGGGCATGGAAATTATAGGATACACTTAGTGGGAAATAGTGGTATGTCAGTTCCGCATGAGTTTTCTATATTTCAGTGGTCTCGAATGACCTCTTAGGGACGGGCAAGGTGAGTCTTGCAGAACTCTCCTGAAACTCTCCAAGGTATACGTCCCATAGTCTACTCTCAGTGCCTACCTTTCCGCGAAGTTGAATGTTCCACACATTTCCCTTGATGAAATAGCCTGGAAACCTGGATGGCAAAGAACGCAGGACAATGAGTTCAAGGAAAGGGTTAGCGCATTGATGGCGCAAAACTCCCGATGCTGGATTGTTGATGGAGACTATCGAGCATTGGGAACATTGGTCCCCGATAACGCAACGGACATTATCTGTGGGTTTGTCAGAGGTTGTGTCGTGCTTCTCACTTACAAACCCGCTTTGTTTCGGTTGTCATTAGGGCTAGATCCACCGTTGCACCATTACCTACCTCGTCTCCTCTGGCGCACACTCATGCGCCTTCTTGGTCTCAGTTCTTCATGTGCCGAAGGCTGTGAAGATACTTGGGGGGAGGTTTTCTCGAGCAAGGGCATCGTCTGGTACTGCATAGCAAATCACGGCATTTCCAGGACCAAGTATACAGCGTGGCTTTCACGGATGAGCGTCGAAGTTGGAGGGAAAATGATACGTTTGGATGAATCCTGTGGTGAGCTGGCTAATTGGCGAGATCATCTTGAAGAGTATGCATCGGGAAATGTAACTCGCCTCGTGTACATGACTGAGTTTAGCGGCATAATAACCGACGTTTGAGGGGACCAGTCATCAACCATTACGTTGCGCTTCTGAAGGCCTTTGTGAGCCTATGCGAGGGTTAGTGAGGACTCTGATTGGACCACAGCACCTATTGCGGCGCTAACCTCTATATATGGAGCGAATAATGTGACATTATGCTCGGCTAGTTTTCTAGATGCGGCAAGTTGCCTTAACGTTAAAACCCTGAAGACGTACTCGTCGTAACCGGGTTAGTAGAATAAGGGAATTGTGCTCCACAATGTGTTCTCCCTGTTACCCCCGTCTCCTGCACACTCCCCACTACGACCAACTCGACTGGGTGTTTCCGCCGCTGGTACTCAGTGTGAACATCCGCACAGCATGGTCTCCTCAGCGGGTGTCTCGTACGTCCCACTTAGCATGCTGAGCAATGTATCGGCTGAGATCGCGTCTGTCATTCCACAGGTTGGGACCTATGCTCGTGGGGTTCGTGCTGGATGCCATCCTGTATGGTGTAGTGGTAACTCAATCACTCGTTTACTTTTCATGTTACAAGAAGTGAGCTCGTTCCAACTGAATTACTGATGATGGAACGTAATATTTTACCAATAGCGATGGACGTTGGCTCAAGCTCTTCGTGCGGCCAATCTTTGCGTGCCATGTCTCTCATCCTTACAGCTTGATAGGTTGCATCTTTGGTTGCTTTGGACACCCTCAACGTGGTTTTGGAGTTTATATGCATTTATAACACTCTGATCATTCATTTTGGTGAGTATGTGCTTCTCTGTTGCGTGAGCGCCTCCTTACCCGTCATTTAGGAGATTCAAGCGTGTTGCTGATGGCAAATTGGGGTAAGCTGCCCATTGCAATTAATATTTGCGGTGTTGACAGATTCATGCAGTCTTTTCAACTAGTAACGTTATTTTGACATCCTTGTTGGGCACATGTTGACTTCATTGATGTCCTCAACTTTCAAGTTCCTGGTACGACTGTGGGTAACAAACATTTTATACATTCATGTGGTTTTGAGCCTCCGAACAGGGCGTAACATCAGCTTTAGTACAACTCTTTTTTGCTTGGAGGATCAAGATTCTCAAGCAAAGCAGACCACTGATTGTTGGAATTGTCGTCCTCGCGCTAGCCGGGATGCGTGAGTAATATCTTTTTGTTCCAAATATTTGAAACATTTTCCCCTCCATAGTATGCGGCATTGGCACAAGCATCGCAGTCAACCTTGTGCCTACGTTTACGCAGTTTCATAGATTTGAGTCTATTGTTATCATATGGCTTTCTGCATCCGCGGCGGACAATCTTCTTATTACAACCTCTCTGGTTTTGTCTCTGGTATGTTGTTCGCAATCTCTTGGTGACAAATAATGAACTTTGTAGAGGGACTATCGCACAGGCTTCGCTGACACTGACCATGTAATCAAGAAGATCATACGACGTTTAGTGCTTCTCTCACCGAATGCTTCTCAATTTAATGGTTTCCTCAGTTACCCTCCATACTGGATTGCTTACAGCAATATGGACAATCGCTGATCTTTCGGTATATCTGGCCCTAGTAGGTATCCCTCATTTACGTGGAGGTATTAACATACTGACATACCCTAGACTAACGGGATGTCCGTGATCCCTCATTTTCCTTGTTGTCCTTGCTAATTTCTATGCCCTAGGCATCTAGTTTTCGTCCTACCGCTAGCAAAGTTCTACACTAATTCATTGTTGTCCACTCTGATATCAAGGACACGAGGTTCAAATAATCTAGAGTTCAATGTGGTTAATGGGTCATATCAGGTCGAGCGTCGGGTTAGCAGAAGTTCTCTTACGTAGCTCGTGGCGTCATGCGTGCTGGGGGCACGAGCTGACTAAAAATATCAAAGGATTTCTTACCGTTTGGATCTAGAGAAGAGGTGCGTATCCATCAAAAGTTCACTTACTTCCCCAAGCATTTTACTAACACGCAATCGCGAAGACCTGTACAAGAAACTCGGAAATCGTCTTCGAGACCGTCAGTGTGAAAAAGCTTCAAGATCAGGTGTCCATACCATGAGACGATTATGGCAATCACTAAAATTGTTCTCCTCGCAATGCTAGGGACGTCGCGTGGGATCATCTGGCCTGGTGGTCAACGTATCATGCGTATATTATTGTATTCCTTATCTACACATGAAGCATGCATTGACAACCAATAGGGAACTCACACATTTGCTAGGGAAGTATGTACTGGTATAGTTTAGTGCTCGCAAAGTCCTTGGTAATCGTAGCTAGCTCCATGACCCATCCAGCACCTCTTCCGTTTCGTTATGCAAGATGCCTTCCTCGTGCATTGTGTTTTGCAGAAATGTTGGAAACCTCAAGGTTTCATTACTCTAAAGAACAAAAGCGTTGATCTGACAATGATCAGCTGTTTGATCGCAAGGGTAAGTTGATTTTCTTCACGTGACAACGACGCGTTCAATTTTATAAGCAAATTCGCTCGTTCTGTGTTTTCAGGTTATATTACACCACATCCTTTCTTGGTTTACTCATACCTTCTAATCCACACAATGATGGCAAATATCTCCTTGAGAATACTCTTTGCGCACTGGCTTGCCTTCCTCGAGGCCATACAGCAATTTTTCTGGGACTATACACCGCAACTTCTGTTGTCGACCGTTTTCCCGGAGCTCATCGAAGACAGCTCCAAGTTCTCACCAATCGTTCTTGTACCGCGGGTCCCCGACCCATCAGACTATAGCAATTCCGCTGACTTCGCGACAATATGTCTCGTTCCAACAATTCTTCAAACTTTAGAAATGAATCTTTCTTGTAGTGTTAACCGTTCGGACTGTGATCACAATGGTGCTCCTTCAGTGGGATCGTCGTACCCCTGCATGTTTCCGGATATTCCTGCTTGGCGACCTAGTGTTATCCCCGAGGACAAACCTCCAGCGTCACCGTCGGAGCTTGTTAGGGTAAGTCGCTCTGCGCTCTGACTCGGTGTCTGACTCGGACCCAACCAGGACGACCATGCACAAACTAACATGGCTCCCTATGGTGCCCGCGGGCTCAGCTTTTGTCCTGTCCTAGTTGGTGTCGTGTATATTCAATCGCTGCTGCATTTGTATATGTTCTTGATGGTACGCACCTCGCTCTCGCCTAACACACGAACGCTGACTGTAGGATGAGATACCGTCTTTTTTCAATCACTGGTTCGAGGACGTGTTGGTGTACGAATCACTAAACCCCATAGAACTATTGGATTGCTCCCGGTTTCTGCACACAAGTTTGTGGATGGCTCCTTGGTACCTTCTTCGATACGGAATTCGCAAGGCCGTTCCGTGTCTTTACCGGCAGTGTCGACGAGTTGGTTACAAATCAGCCCATCCACCCATTCCCCGGATCGTACTTATACGAGTGGATGGAGAAGCCGTCCCAGTTAATTTCGTCGAAGATCATCAAGCAAGCGCGGATGTTGGCATGTGGTCGCTCAAATCAGCAAACTTGGAGACGCGTAGCAGCCGGGACGCAACGTCCGACAACGGAGAACCGCACCACATCATGAAATCTCTAGTTTCCGATGGCGAGAGCTGCATCGCAACAGAATTTGAGGCACTGCCTATGCGAACAGTTTCTCATCAGAGCGAACACCTAGGTGAAGGCGCCGACGTACAAGACATCGCGTTTGCCAGGGACCCCCAGCTTTTCGTAAATCAGGTCTCTGATGGTCGTCTGGAGATTTCTCCTGTCCCTGTTGAGGCCGCCAATGAACCTTTTCAGTGCGTCAAGAAAGGTACTTTTATCCTTCCAATCCCTGGTCCGGACACCCTCGTTGCAGCGCCGAGCGATTGCGATGTCGAAGAGCGGGCGGATGGGTTCGAGGAAATGGCGTTCCTGGATGCTGTGGTCGATGACATCCACCAAGACGGCCCAGACGGCCCTGGAGAGCGAGAGGACTTGGACCAGGATATAGCCTTCAGCCCATGGAGTATCATCAACGACTATGAACCCGACAAATTGGAAGCTCCATCAGAAACCGTCGGCGCAATAAGCTCATCCGTGGGATCGCAAGACGCGCCAACTCCAGTGAAAAATGTACGATTCGCGATTGGCAACGACGTAGGTGCAGCAAGTCGTTGGCAAGCATCCTTGGGCGCTTCTGACACGGATGAATATACATGTGCTTGGAACCGTGGAAGCCAGCACGTAGACGATGGTGTCACGCCGGTACAGATTTTCGACCCCTCAGTGGACATGCAGGACACGACATTGCCAGAGCAGGTGATTAGGCCAGTCCTTCCAGTAGTTCTTGGTGAAGAGCGAGTCGAAGGGAACGACTTTGTGCTCGCGGAATCCTTGTCACCTTCCTTGATCGGGAAGCCGATAGTCAATCTCCCCTCTTTGGTTGCAACACGTGAAGACATGGGATTTATGGAAATGGCTCCCATGGTTCCTGCGGCGCCGATCGAAGATGTCGCGACACGTTCGCCCCTTCAAATACTTTCTCCGATCACACCTGCCGTGGTTATCAATATGAACTGCATCATCGAAGCAGAGGAGGAACAAAGCTTGACGCCGCTGGGAACCGAGGAACTGGACCAGGGATTGTCTCCTGCGGGGCATGCGTTCGACTGGGTGGGGACCCTGAACGACAAGGCAGCAACGTGTGAAACCTTGTATATCGTTTCTCCTCGTGAAGATAGATCCCGCCTGGCGAGTCCGTCTATTGGAGACTCAAATTCGGTTTGTTCTCCAGTAGTCGACAGCGAGCCGCCTCTTCGCCATCTTCGCCACGTTCACACACTGGGGATCGCATCGTCGGTTTCGGTAGCAGTCTTTGAGGTTGGTATGCCAGCCTCCAGCACAAGCCTAGACGTTATCAAAACAAGCCCAAGCACTGCGATCGAGGTTCCTGGAACGAATGAACTGGAAGCTGAGATTTTGTACGAGACTCCTCGATACTGCTCAGAAGGGAAAGATCTCGCGAGATCTCTTCCGAATGAGCTTCAAGGACCCGAGGTCAGCATCCCTGATGTAACGAGGACCAGAGTGCATATCCCCGCCGTCCCGGAACCGCACATGGAGCCTGGCATGGAAGTCCAAGACCAAGTTGATCTTTTGGCCGCCGAGAAGTCTAACAACACGATTATTAGCCTCGCTAGTCAGCCTGTCTGCCACTCGAGTGCTTTAGCGACCGAGTTACCGATGACGAAGCCGTCTGAGCGGCTATCGGCGATATCGGACACACAAAAAGAGGTCACTTCCCTTTCGATGATATCTGCAGAGAAGAAAACCGGTGAATTGGACCACAAGAAGAACCGCGAGGTCGATACTATACCTTGGGACTATCCAGGTACGATATCGAAGCCTCCTCCAGAACGGACGTTATCGGGCTCTATGCACGCGCCGGCAGAATCTTTGCTAATTCCGCAAACCGACGGCCACATCGATCGAACCACTGTCCTCTACGAGACCCCTCCATCTATGGCCCACTCCGTATCTTTGGTGAAACCCGACGATGGGAATGGAGGTAGGAGTATGACCGAGAACACATCCAGACGTAAGCAAGATCTCTCCGCATCAATTCACGCACCACAAAAAATATCAAACCCGGAAGTACAATCCTCAGTTTCTCAATCGCGAGACAAAAGTAATCGTGACCATCGTCGATCTGTCACAAACCCAGCCGTGGTACTATCCGAGAGGAAGCCCCCAACAAAGCCATGCCCACCCAATTGGACAGCGATGCCAGAAGTGGTAGATGCGTTTCGCATGTTCAAACAAGCGTCTAGTGGGAATACGATACGAAGGGTCTCATCCATTGCGGAGTGTACGAACAGAGGACCAATGCTCGGGGTAGTCGGTCAAAAGGGAATCGCAACGAATTCGTTGAACAGTACCTTTGCAACCGCCAACATTCAGAGTCGCTGGACGAATGGAAGTGGTCTCCTCCTCATTCGGGACCTCGTGTCGTCCGATCCTGCTGATTTCAACCTACGTACTTGGTAGGCGTACTTTTGTTTCGTTGGATGGAGCTGACAATAATGTATTCAGCACGAACCTGAAGACATCGAAGATCCATGGCACAAATGTAATGCCTGTGCAGCAGGTTCTATACCCTGGAATACTTGATATTCCTCCGTACGCGTTGCATCATGGAATAACACCTTGTCCAGTCCGGGTCACCGCCGATTTTAGCTCGAGGGTCGCGGGGTCGACAGGAATTCAACGTCAGCAAAGGTGCGTAAGTAGCAGTAATTGATGAAGTTGTATCGATCCTGAACTCTTGGTCGATTCCGTAGCATGCTGGCAGAAATAGGACCAACGCTTGGTTCCCAACATTGGATGGCTTACCGGGGCTGAGGGAGGCAGAGATCCTTTAGAGTTTGACCAATACATTGCTATTCATCGGTGGTTTTGATTTGTCCTTTCCATGACTGTTTTTTGCTCTAGCTGGGATTAGATATCTTGCCACTGCGACTTTTCCGTACTGGACTGGGAGCGTCAAGGTCGACGACCTCTTTATATCGGTGTTTGATTTATCCGGACGTCGTTCTCGATGGTCGAAAGACTAAAGTATGGAGTAGAGTGATGATCATGAAGGGGTCGCCGTTGACAGGGGTCGTGTACCTAATATAGCATTTTTCAGACTCCGCCTCTACTCATCGAGAGGTGGTGCGCTGGGTTGAGTTCATCGTCCCGCTCGACGTCAAGACTTGTTTGAAGGCTCCTCTCGCCGTCCAAACCTACTGTAAGTACTGTTCATATCACCTGTCCCTTCCTGGAGGATCTACGCGTGATGGAAATGCTCTCGGGAGGTGGATGGCTGGGTGCACACACGGATGATCTACTGATCTCGCCTCCTCGCAGCCAGAGTCAGTGCGAACCAAGTCTCGCAGTACGTCTTCTCAACTTCATGCCCTCTTGCGTTGACGTAGATCCGGACTGGCAGCTCTCGACGCAAAAACTCGTTTAGCCCAACATGCTTATTTCCAAGAAGAACAGGCGTATCATTTACGAAAACCTCTTCAAGGGTTCGTATCGCCCCCCACCCATCTCCGTATGGCTCCCAGTGCTAACTTGATCATCGTCTTGTCGTACACCGCACAATATCATCATCTCCATGACTCTCGTGAACGCATGCGATACAGAGGGTGTTCTCGTCGCCAAGAAAGACTACAACGCGCCCAAACACGAAGACCTCGACGTGCCCAACCTCGAGGTCATCAAGGCGATGCAGAGCCTGACCTCAAAAGGACTCGTCAAAACCCAGTTCTCGTGGCAGTGGTACTACTACGTGCTCACGCCCGAGGGCGTGGACTACCTCCGGGAGTGGTGTGTCGTCATTAGAATTGGTGGGGTTAGTGCGATATGCTCACGTGGGTTTGTAGGCTCCACCTCCCTAACGAGATTGTCCCTGCGACGCACAAGCGTGCAGCTCGTCCTCCACGCCCAGCTGCTGTTCGCCCTGGTGCTGGCGAAGGCGGCGCCGCACGTCCACCTCGCGGCGACCAGGAAGGCTACCGGAGGAAGGAGGGTGGCGCACCTGGCGACTATAGGCCGTCCTTTGCTGGTGTCGGTCGGGGTGGACCTCGAGAATGAATCTTGTTCACTGATCATCACGACTGATCTCACTTCACGGATTGATGGAGCCTGCAGTCCCTTTATTTTCCATCCCCTCGAATAAAGTTTGTATGAGCATGTCGCATGTTTAGTCTATGCTATATGCTATCAAATTTCGTTTCCTCTGTATACGCTAGTCGGCGCACGGCGGGTGCACATCACCATTTACCAAAGTATTCGACAACATTGCGGATAGATTCCTTCCCTCGTTCTACTTCGAATGGCTCTTGGCGTGCCTCGATGACTTGTTTTGAAAAAGAGCTAAGGTGTTCATGAGCCTCAAACTCACAGTCAGAGGTGTCTTGTACAAACCTGGTTTTGCTGCACTCTGTAGAACCACTGACGAACACCCTCGCTTGCACAACCACCAGTTTATCTAGAATCCCAAACACCCCAGAATCATCCAACAATGCTTCGTTCACGTCGAACCTTCCTTCGACGTACGGATAACGGCGTAGCTGTTCCGCGAGGTCCGTGAGCTTCCATGCCTCCAGGTCTCCCCCGGGTTCGAACGCCTCAGCGAGTATCCCGATCGCGTCGTCGTGCTCGGATGTGAGAGCCTTGAACGTACTCGATTTTCTCAGAGAGCGATAGTCTTGAAGGATGCTCCCATCTCTCTCGCTAGACATTGGGTCGTCGTCCACAGGGAAACGCACACTATCCATAAATGTGCTGAGAGGACGAGGATGGTCTGTTGCAAGCCACACATGCCGAACGTTCTTCCCCGTGACATTATCCTGGAGGAGTGCATGGAGGGTACTGACCAGCGAGGCCGCGCACCATGCTAGATTCTGCACGGGCACGTTTTCCATTCTCCAGTGCACACCTACGAATGGACCCAGGTTGTCGGAGAGGCGATCCGCGAGATCGTAGAGCACAGGCGCGTAGTGTAGACTGAAACTCGACTGCACAGATGCGGCAAAGAGTGGGTGACGGAGGTCATAATCAAGAACGATGACATCGATATCTGCGAGGGACAGTTGGGAAGAGTTGATATATTGGGGTGTGTATTCGTATCCTAGCCCAGTCATCAAATTGAAATCAGAATCCATATCCATATCTAGACTGTTTGACAAAAGCTGCACGAGATGCGTTCGGGTATCCGACTCCATCTTAAGCGAGTCCGAGGTAAACGAGATGGATAGTCCCGTCTCTGGTAGAGAAGACCGTAGTCGGGCGAGTTTGGATTCGAGGCAGGACAAAGCCTTCAGGTCGACCCCTGCCTTTTCAACGATAAACGGAACGTCTTCCGATTCATTTTGAGTTCCCAGCACATCACGACGGCCTTGAGGTATGGATTTCATAGATACGATGAAGCTGTTCAGTGGCGCCAATTTCTCGTCGACCCACTTCGCAAAACCTTCGAGATCTATCGCTAGCCGGGAATCAGGAGAGTCGCTCTTGTCCACAAATACGTCCGTATCGTAGTACGCGCCAAACGGCCACTTGGAACACGCGCTCATTCGGCTTTTACCTACGTTGGGCAGTATGATCGTTCGATTGAGTCGCTGAGCGAGCATCAGGAGCTGCGTGAAGTGGATTCGGGCCTTGGACTCCTGTTCTCCGACCCGGACGGGGAGGAGGAAGCGGCACACCCCATTGCAATAGGCAGAATCGAGTGACGATGGCTTCGACATGTTTCCATCCTTGTAGGTCCGATCATCAACTTTTTCTGCAAGGTCACCGGTGTCATGTTCTTCCGGAACGCGAGTGATGGGAGGTGGCCATGCGTTGGCTGCTGTGCGACCCGGTTTACTCGAAGGCACAGCTATCCGGTCGTCAGATAGATTCGATACCTCGCCTGAGGGAAAAACGGGTCCGTCCTGGAAGACCGCAGGCGGGTAGCGTCTCGAAGTTGTTTCCGATGAGCCACGCGACGGTGATGCCACCATCACACTCTGGTTCAAGTTGGGTTTTGGCACGGACACGAAGGATGATCGCTCCAACTCCCATAGAAGGATGTAGAGAACGATGGTGACCACGATGAGCGCTACGAGCATTGCGCCGCGTAGCGCGTCGGGTTGGGCCGCTTGAAAATGTCGAACATAGTTTGAGCTAGCATTAGTCGGGCTATCTTCACTAGGAACATCAAAGTGGGTGTCGCCGGTTTCAGGAAGCTGATTCAGTGACCTGGTCGAAGACAATGGTCGTTTGAACCGCTTCACCCGCCTTGTCGGGTGGTGCATTGGCGATGCTGTTAGTCGCAGAAGGGCGTGAGGGAGTCCTACAGAAGGTGGCAAACGTCCGCCGTCTATGCTGTGCCAGCGCGTCTTGTATTGTTCATTGTCAGTCATGATCACCTTGCACCCTTTCTTCTGACAAGTTTAATCATCACCCGCAAGCTACATATTTTCAATTGTTCAAGAAAGTGGCTGAAGCACCCAGAACTGGTTAAAGCTTTGGAAGGAGTTCATCATAAAATCAACGAAGAACTTCTGCAAACGAATAATCGCGTAATATTGTCCTGTTATTCACTTCAGATAGTAAAATTTTATCGCTACCATTGTCGAGCGCAAACTGCAACTTTCCTAGCAGGACGAACATCTATTAGCTGCGACGTAAGTGAGTGGACGTCAACTTGGTGATATGAATAACATGATCGTATGATCCAGTATTCCAAGTCTATGCAGAGTAAATATTGCAATGATTCCGGGGGTCGTGGCCGTCCGTTCGCGAAGTCGCGTGGAGGACGGTGTGGGGCGGGTGACCCTTGCGCCCAGATATCTGACAAACCAAATGGCAAAGACGAGCTACTTGGGCATCTGAGACGGTACGGAGACGCTGTAAATAACAAGCTGGTGTTTGTTGTATCAAGGCGAAGTCATGGTCAAAGCGACGGGATCCTTGCGGAACGAGGAGCGCGCCGTGGTCAACCCAATGGACGGAGGAGCTGTCAGGTTGCTCCTGTAAATTACGTCCTATAAGGGTCGCTCTTATGCGAAAGCAGAATACATACATAATCATGCAATCAGAAAGGGTGGTGCGTTGGAGCATCGGCGAGAACGCACGATATTCTAGGCCGGATCCGATGCCGTGCACCTGCGAATGGTCAGCGTCGCCAATGCAAATAAGGGATTACACGACTCACTAGCTGTAGTCGCTCGACTACCGTGAGCGTCTGGCCCTTTTTCCTAAGGAAAAAGTGCAGGGTACCATTCGGCATCCAGGGTGATACTGCTGCGAGTAGTAGTCCAAAACCTTGCGTCACACCGAGTAAGGGAACAGTGTTTGGGTGCTCGAGTCTTCTCAAAAGACCGAGCTCTCGGCGGACCTGCCATCCAAGATTAATGAATATAGATGAGCTAGCAAGATGACAGAACCAACCTTGCTATTTAGCTTCTTGAGTTTCCTCTGGTTTTCTTCTGGATCTTCGGATTCAAAACACCTTAGTGTCTTCACAGCAATCTGTAAGGGATTAACAGAGCGTAGACATGCAAATACCAAATGTCATACGATATCGTCGAGAGATGAAGACCCTAACATGCCCCTGCACCTGCACCTGCACACATCACCGGATGCGCCGCTAGCAATGTGAATGGCAGAGTCTCGCACGATTAGGTCTGTGAGGTCGACCAGTGGACGGCCGTGAGATCTAGGTGAAGTCAACCAGTCATCTTGATCAGTGACCGATGAACCAAAGACGAGCGACTCACCTGGGTATTTGAGAGGACATGGGGGTTGTATGAATAACGAGCCGGTGTTTCTTCTGTGGGTGAGGTCAAGGGAAGGAAACCAAGTGGACATAGGGGACATGACATTAGGACTTATGTAGGTCCTGCGCCTGCATGCGAAGTTATGGCTGTTCTACAGCAACCATGCACTCCGGTCCGACGTGTTCTGACGGAAACCAAGTTCATGTCCGTGTCCACACGCCCAGTAACTTACTTCCTCGGCGCTCTTCTAGGTGAAATTTGGTGCGCAAATGGGGTCCTTGCTGGGGTCCAGCATGGACTTGCAGCACAACACCCTGACGTTCCAGGCCATATTGTACTGCAAGTACCATACAGTACCTACAGTATATGCAGACATGGTGAGCAATCTGCAATGGGTTTCCGTCAGAAGTGACATTCAGATTGCGCAGCGTGCCTTGTTGAGTGGGGGAGGGTTTTGTGTACTCTGCAAAGTGAATCGCGTGAAAAAATTATCTAATACTGTATAGTTCTTTCCATGGGGAGAAACTCCTTTGGATTCACCATACTCGAGAAATTTACATGCTTAGTAGCCTGTAGACACATAACAAACTTGCGTGAATGCCCCACATGCAAGATGTTAAGACTGGCAAAGGTGGACAAGGAGAAACGAGAGTCGATCGGGTGTGGTGGTATGACTGTGCTACTCCGTGCTATCACATTGTGTTCAAGTTATAGGTCATTCATCAGTAAACGAGCTCAAGAGCTCGCTATTGGACCGAAGGTCCAATAGAGGGTAAAGACTGAATCCCAAGAACCTGCACCAGGCTGGGTCCACAGGAGACCTCCAATTGAGAGAACTTGAAGTAGGGGTTGGGTTTGTCAGCTGACTGCCTGTGGCCTTGTTCCTTGGCCCCAGGCAGG
>QFEM01007072.1:0-13873 GCA_003316205.1 Boletus bicolor
AAAGACGTCGAACACCTCAGTTGCTGGTTGGACACACTGCACGAGTGCATACTGAGAAATAGTACGTATGTGCCAAGAAACGACAATAAGCCCAGGACCGAACGACCTTGGGCAAGTGCGTTTACAGCTGTGTTCCCGGGCCAGCCACTCATCAAGTCACCGCGTGTCGAATGTCTAAGGTAAGAAGCAGGGCAGAGGGAATTTGGTATATCTTTCTGTGCCCGCTGACCCCGGACCTCGACCAATTAATGTGGGATTGTGCGGATTGTCAGTTCGGTCTCGGTCCCAACACACTGCCGGCCGGAGTGTGCCCAAGCTCCGAAAACTCGGCTCTTGCAGCGTCTTGCCGCGGGTGGCGCCCCGAACCCCTGATCCCACCTGTTCGGATGTTTACGATCATGATTGCGAGCACAGCTAAGTACTGCTGCACACAGAGCGGCGATTCGACCATGTTTACCCACCCTTGAATATAACGACTCGACAAATCCTGCGGGATCGATTGGTCGATTGATCGGCAGATTGGTCATGCTCAGGGGTTGGCTCGCCGCAGGTGGGCCGAAGCTCGGCAAGGGGTGGATTGCCAGATGTGGAAATGACCACCCAAGGGGTTGCCGCTCGGCACACCACCTATGGCCTCAGAAAACGCGAGCGGAGTGTAAATTTGAGTGCGTTCACCGTCGGACTTTCAAGATAGGTCGATAGTGGCATGTGACGTATATTAGCGCTCCGACTCATGTATTTTACACTCCGCTCGCGTTTTTCGAGGCTTGTGCCGGGGCAGCACCACTTGGGTGGTCATTTCCATATTTGGCAATCCACCCCTTGCCGAGCTTCTGCTTACCCCTGTGCACGATCAATCTGCCAATCCTCAGGCTGCGAGGTACTATATTATGTTGGACGCCACAATGCACAACGGACACCTGTAGAGCATGCAATATCACATCTTTTAATATCAACTGGATACTACCAACACCGGGAATCAGAGGGAAGTACTCGTGTGATACGATAAATCTTTGAAGATCGCGACAACCACGCTGTTTGTGCCATCTCGTGTCTTTTGGACCACCCTCTCTTAATTCTATGTCGACACAATCATTTCTTCATATCCGACTAAAGTTACTTACGTGACAAGCTTGTACACCAGAGTCTGAAGCACCACTTCACAATATTAGTGACAATGCTGGATAAAAAAAAGTTATACTGTTGTAGAGTTATCCGAGAAATGCAAAAAGTTCCACATATGCATAGTACCGTATCATCAGACGTATATTACGTAGGAAATACCTCATAGATCTAGATACTCTATATATGCTCCAGTCCTAGTTCATTCTCATCTTCGGCTTCTCCGCAGCAGGCTTCAAGGGGTCTACAATGTGAGGTGATGGACTCTGGGGTTTGTTGACGTCAACGATACGAGCTCGTTTCTTCTGCAAACTTTGTAGATACTTCGATCCTCCAGCGTTGAAAAAGACCACCCCAGATCCCACGATCCAGCAGCCATACCATCCCAGGCGAGACCACACTTTCATAGAGTCCGCATAGGTCAACACCATGAAAGGCGCGGCTACAAAGTTGAGCAGAAATATGGAAATCAAGGTGCCTAGGAAGTCATAGGAACCCTTTGTCCAAGTGAATTGTGCTCCTGGAAGGGGCATGACAAGCGGGCGGAAGCCGGCCCGGCACTTTCGACCGACATACGTAATAAAGCCTCCGAGGATAAATGTGATGTAATATCCAACTGCGATACCATGCTGGGGTACTCATCAACATTGCACCAAAAAGTAACTGGGGCCTTACCCAGAATGCACTCGTGGCGAAGGTAATCAGAGTACTGCTGAAGCCTGGCTTTTTTCCCTTGGGAGTGACACGCTTGTAGACACATTCCCTAAGCCAGATGTTTGTGTTGATGTTCCAGGAATCCAGGAGGACCTTGAAGTTCGAGGGCAGCTCAATGTCTAGTATTTTGACGTTCGCTGCACCCTCCCAAAGGGACTCGCCAGAGGGCCCGAATCCGGTGAAACCAAGTCCAGTCAGGATGCTTGCTCCCTAAACGACAAATCAGCTGGTTGCGTGCCAGTATGGAATGGTCCCTCACCTCCGTCAAGGTCCAGACAGCGTAGTACTTGCAACGCTCAATGAGCCCATAGAATTGAAAAACGGTGATCCTAATAGGTTTCTTAGGTGAGACACGCCATCAAACTGGGGTTGATCATACCGGTAGAGGAGGCTCTGTTCCGCGAACCAGGGTGTTAACGCGATCGCAAAGTTGTACGATGGATTCAAAACCACGAAGAGACCCAAAAATACGAGCCCCATCAACATTTTACGGTAAGCAACGCGTTTTCTACCGTCCGGAATCGCTCTTCGCATTGGCTTTGTGGATTCGACCGATTTAAACAACGACTCGTCAATTAGCGATGTATAGGACGCGTAATCAAGATATGGTCCAACTAAAACACCAGGGAAGTAAAATCTGATCATACAAGGGGTCAGCAGCGTAAACGCGAGAAAATGGGTGACTTACGAGAATCCAAGAAACTCTAGCAATGTAGGGTATTTCGTGATACGTTTCTGAAGCTGCCACTTGTCTAGATCCTACAATGGTTCAACATGAGAGGGAGACACGAGGATGGGAACAACAAACTTCTTGCGGTCTCCTCCCGTCATAAATGTTCCATGCAAAAGTCGTCAGTTTCATGGTGAGCACCATCTGAGGGCCAGTAATCTCAACAGTTTCGTAGCTTAGCCCAAAGACTGCGCGGATAACATGACTACGGGGCACGGTCAATTTCGACAGAAACAAACTTCAAGCCGAAGACATTGCATACTTCGCAGTGAGATGACCCATGACAAAACTAAAGGGCTCTTAGCATGACACAAGTGAAAGGGCAATAGTTTGACTTGCATGAAGACAATCCATGGCATGTTGGAACCTCGGAAATTTGCAGCAATGAAATAGGTCCCAAGGACGCTACCGAGGAGTTGAAGGAAGCCCCATTGTAGATCGAGAACGGGTATAAAGAAAAAGACAGAGATGAATACATTGAAAAGGTGCTTGAGACTGGGTTGAGATGATGGTATTCTTATGAACAGACTCCCAAGGGGGTACGCGATCAGGAGACACCAAATGAGCTACGTTGCAAAAAGGGTGACAATAGTGAATTGCAAGTTTGGAGAGCAAAATACCTTGATCTGGTCGATAGATGCCCCAAGTGCATTCGCTAGAGGAGAAAACAGGGCATCCATCGCGCGAGCAAACCTTGCAAGACCGATGAGCAAGTGGTGGACAGTGCTCAAGGTCAGTCCAAGCAGCAACGAGTTGACCACAAATAACCAAAAATGTATGCCAAGGACTCGTCAAGCGGTGTAGCTAAATTTCCCACACACTTCAGTCGAAGACCCGACACAGCGGATCAAAGGTGGTATCTTGAGATAAAGTAACAAGCTGTCTTATTTGTCTTTACTGTGCAAAGTCAAAGTACACTGGACCTCGCAGACCTCTTGTTCTCCTGCTCAAATCCTCCTCGCTTCCTTCAACAGTGCATGCAGGTGCAATCGTGCACTCTCCGTCCCAAAGGGAAATGGCTTTGGGGGTGCCGGGGGCGAAGCTCGAAGCGAAATGGGGGAAATTTCACCTCGCTGTTCTTCATCCCAATATTCCCCCTCCCTGGGCGAAGATGTCGGAGACTGGCTATCGTAGTGCCACGAGGGGGACAAATACGGTGATTGTGTCGACGTATCATCGGTAGCCACGAGAGGTGCAACGAAATGCAGCTCCAGGCTACTAGTACTCGCATCAATCGAGCTTCCAATGTCTCCTATGTCCCGTGTGTCCGCATTCATCGACACCGTGAACGCCATGTCCGTAGACACGCTATCGACGGAATGTATGCTCGCAGGATGCATGCTCGTCCGTGAGGACACAATATCTGAGCTGCCCGCAAATGGATTGGAGTATTGCCCGTTACTGTTTTGGGAGGACTCGCCTGCATACGAAATGCATGTGGTCATGTGTTCGGGCGTACGCGTCGGCGAGCCTCGGTGGGATGTTATCGCTCGATCGAGTATAACTGCATCTACCCGTGGGGTCTCTTCTACCATTGCCCAGTCCTTTCGTTCCCGCAGACTCTCGGAGTCGCTTGAAAGTGCATTTGACATGTTTTTGGATGGTCGGCGTGTACAACACCGGAAGAAAGTCACGCCCAGCGGGACAATGACCAGCATTCCGAGCACCGGGCCGAGGATCAGGGGTAATAGGCTGGTAGTTACTTGTCCAGAGCAGTTCATGAGTCGCAAAATAGAACGACACGCACCTGTTAGAAGTTGACGAGCTATTGGGAACGTTGTTGCTAGTAGTCGGAACAGGTACAAGGCCCCCGGATGTTATCGTTGTCAGAAGAGTGGATCCTGACTGTGTGATCTGTGTAATAACGGTAAACAAGGGAGAAACGATTTGTTGCGGAGCCTTTGGTGGCCTGCCGAAAGCGTGGGCAGATGTACATGCACTACGATACATCGTGAAACATCCTTCCTGGGATCGACATCTGAGATAGTTTCTCACCTCTCTGTACCAGTTGTCGCTTTGCCGACGGTGCTATAAACAGAGGTAGGGGTCGACGTCGGTACTCTTGTTGATGTGGATTCTGGCGCCGAACCTGAAGTTGAAGCAGCCATAGCATAGTCCCCAGAATTCGCAAAGGAAGTCGCCCAGGTAGCGCTCGTATCCGAGTACGTCGAAGAGGATGCCGAGAAGACAAGGTCAATATATCCACTCTGAGTGGCCAAAATGGCACCGGTCCTCCCAAAAGACGTTGGATGGCCATACGCAGCAGGGGACATCGAACTCGAGGTTGTGGTTGTGGTTGGAGGAATGGTACACAGGATTGCTTCTGCATACACGACAGGGGATGAACCATCTGATGCCAGTAGCCCATCGGGGGTAGTGGTAAAATTCGAGGTTGATGGTGATAGGGAAGGCGATAGAAAGAGTGTGGACGAAGGAGGGGCAGGGCCATTTGACGAACCAGAGACCGAGACCAAGGTCTCCTTGACCATAAATGAGACATCTTTAAGGGAAGTGTGTGATTCCCCAACTTACAGAATACACAGCGGACAAGCTGGTCGAACTACCAACACCGGAAGGACCGGATTCTGGCATGCTTGTGCAGGCTCTCCAAGCCCAAGAACTCCTGGGCTGGACGAGGGGAATGTGGATTGCACGAAACTCCCGGAGGGCCGAAAAGCTGGAGTGCCCGCAAATCCGTCCAGGATATCAAGCGAAGCCTTTATTAAGAGCGGAAGTCCGGTATTGTGAGCTTCAGTTCGCGAGGGAAAACGCTCCACATGTACAAGAATACATCCACATTATTTGTGGCAGCGCGCGTGAACATCATCCTGGCCACGTTTTACGAGGGTACGTCGTGCAAATGGGTTGAGCACGATACACCGTCCGAATGGTCATTCGACCAGAAACTCGTCTCTAAGCTCGCTACTTACTAGCGTTGGACCCGATAACCCTGGCTAGCACGGGAGGGTAATCAGCTCGACGGAAGGTTGCCAACGAGAGGTTGCGTTATTTCCATATGGAGTGTTCTGCCAAGCTATTCAGTTAGTGGAACCTAGGGCGCAGCTGAGATCTATGGGGAAAAATAAAAGATGAAATTATCATCGAGGTCAATGCACCTTTGATCGTCCGATAGATGCGAAGAATACAGCATCCGTTGGGACCTAGTCCATTAAGGACTGTAAGAAAAATGTGCAAGTCGTGGAAAGTCATTCACAGCGTAGTCCCTGGGAATCAGCTAAAGGTAGTTCAAGTGTTACGGTACACATGATCAAGTCCGATCAATTCGAATTCGAAACGACGAGATACTCGACGGCGACAAAAAATACTTGCATGATGATACTGTAGAAAGAGTACTACTAATCAAAACTGAGAGATTTGAACAGGGGGAGCCTATCAAAAAAAAAACATTTTGAAAGGCAGTTGTCGCATGACCAAAAATCTCAGCGATGAGCGGCTTGCGAGAACTCTTCCACGATGTAATCTCTCCTATCCCCATTCGCAGCGGTGTCCCAGAAAGGCTGAAAGTCGAAGGAGCCAAAATTCCAAGGCGAGGCTGCATGTGAATCCGAATGTGTGACGATATCAGAGGATTTGAAGTCAAAGTGCGGACGATGGGCCGCGAGATGAGCAAGCAAATGGCAGACCAGAATGAACAACAGCAACAAGATGAATAGTGTAGTTCTGGCTTTGAACTGAAATTGTCCCTGGAAGGGAGGAAGCTGGGTGATACGCTCGCGCAGCGAGGGCTTAGGAGGCGGGGTGAGGAAAGCAATGTAGTACTCGGGAGCGCCGAGTGAGGGCGAGGATGGGGTCACGATAATGGCTGGCAGGGGCGACTTCTCCGTAGCTTGTGGAAGGGAAAGATCTGATGCGACATCAATGATGTGTTCCCACCCAGTTACACGTCAGGTTTTACCTAGCGGTGCGGGGATCAGGTTGTAGTCAAGGCGCCGTGGAAGTCTATGAAGTCGAGGAACTGACAACCAAGTCAGCACCATGGACTGTGCCTTCACTAACATTGCACACGAGGCGTACCAGCAGAAGACATGATAGATCGGTAGCACTGCTTGAAGTTATTTCAGAGTGACGAGCTTCTCAGGCCTATGAGTGTAGCGAAGAGTGGGAATGGGACGCGACTGATTGAACGAGTGGAATCCAAAAGAGTGTGAGGGTATTTGAGACTGGCAACACAAAGGGAAGAGCGCTGAGGAGTGAGAACGACTCGACGACGAGACATGCGACGGGAAATATCTGATCTGCTGATGTAACCTCAGCTGTAAGCCGTTGCTGGATACGGAACCCGAAACATATCCATGTCGCTCCTCCAATCATCCCTGAAAGTCACAAATCAGACCTTGCATAAAACATACCTTCCAGGAGAGAATTATGTCGTATCACTGACGCCAATAGCTAATTTATACGCCGCCTCGGCGTCATCCCCGTCGAACCAGATCCATCTCTTCGACAGAGCTACTCTGCAGAACATAAGTGTTCTCAAGGGCCATGAACACGCAACCACCCAGCTGTGTACCATTAGTAGCCTCGGGGCATCTACTCGCGAGATGCTTCTTTCGTCCGGTAAGGACGGCTGTGTGATGGCATGGGATGAGAGGAGTAGATCGGCCAGTATTAAAAGTGGGTCTTCCACATCTGTGTCTCCGGAAAAGGTGTACCTTAACAACTCAAAGACTTCGTTTGATACCAGTGGAGTCCCCCGGGAGACTACGCCACCTGCTTTGTTGCGATGCGTCGGATGGGGGTTTACTCGTTGCAGCAGGGACAGACCTGCAAAAAGAGGATGCATTCATCATCTACTGGTCAGCCCTGTGTTGTGGCCAGGATGTCCCACAAGCACCTCACTTGTCGTTCTTTCTTTTTCAAGGGATCCACGAAATCCAGCAGCACGACTACGCTCTCATGGCTCAACTCACTCTGACGATATCACTGCCGTGCATTTCTTGAAAAGTGGACACACATCGAGTTCAAACAGGATGCTACTATCAACCTCATCCGATGGACTGGTCAGCACTTCAAATGCTCTCGAAACGGACGAAGATGAAGCTGTACTGCACGTCGGAAACTGGGGCTGCAGTATCTCGCAGGGTGGGTGGGTAACCAATGCACGCGGGACACGCATCTGGGCGGCAAGCGATATGGAGACATTCAGTTGTTGGTCGAACGAAGTGGGTCCGCTTTACCGAATGAACGATCGAAACATCCTTATTGGAATGTCCAGCTGGACCAACTTTTGACTGTGGATATTCGCGACCCCTCCTTGCATGACCGTGGGCATACTTGGGTCACCGATTATCTTATCAAGGGGCATTCTACACGGAAAGCAGAAAACGGACTTGGGGTATTCGTCGGTTCCAATGAGTTCAGCGTATTCTCCTTGTTTGACCGAGATATCATCTAATCACCTCGTTAGGGGAGACGTGGCTTTGATCACTAGCAATGATTTATCTGATGCAATGGCTCCATGGACGATACACTCTGTGTGGGCCAGCGGTCATTCGGGAATTGTGCGATCCCTCTATTGGGATGAAGAGGTGTAACGCTTGGTTCACTGTCTTTCCTTCAACTGACAATTTTCAGCACGACGTCCTCGTCACTGGCGGTGAAGATTCAAAAATCGTCACATGGCGGATCCAGGACCCAGGTTTTACTGATTTTTCAATCCCACATCAGTTGGATGACCCCATGGAATCAGAGGTACAGAACTCGAAAAGGGAATGGGACGACACGATGGATGACAATCAGGCTGGTCCAGTAAGTGACCGGCTCTGCGACGAAAAATTTACATTGACCATCACTGTCAGGCCGGCAAGCGGGTGAGGCGGTGACCGGTGTTCATTCATCGAATAAAAATTCTACCAACCTGCCTGCGCCTTACCAATCGCAAACCGTAGAAGACCTATTCTCCGGAATGTTCGCATACGCAGATATAAAACAGCTCCACTACTTAATGAGTTGCAATCTCGACGCGTTCGAGGATATACCATATGCATAGATGAGGCGTACAGTGCAAAGGATAATAGAAAGTGACGATGTTTCATAGCAATACCCATATTGTATATCCTCGATTCGACATGCCCTCTGTCCGACCACGTGTCGGTTTTGTGCACTTCTTATACCTTGAAGCCACGAGACTTTCGGCGACCACGAGCGCGCTCGAACTGTGATCGGAGTGATGAGGGCGATACGCATACTTGGATTTGAGGTAACTTACTTTGCGACCTTTGGAAATGGTGTAGGGTTTCTTGTGCTTGTGAGGACCCATGCCAAAGTGCTTGACGGCCTCACGTGTGTTCCTCTTGCCTCTTAGAAGCACCGTGTTGGAGCCAGTGGGCGAACGCAAGGCAAGTTGGTCCAGAGTTATAGCCTCTCCACCAGCCTTGATGATACGCTCCTTTGCCGCTTGAGAGAAGCGAAGGGCAGCCACGGTCAGTTTTGGGACTTCGAGGAGACGAATATCATCGGTAATAGTTCCAACTGATACGACGGTTTTGGAGGCGAGGTCTTGAGTAGCAGACGTCTCTTTGACAATTCTTGACAGCGAAATCGGGGGGCGATTGACTTTGGAGAGGAAGAGGCGGTGGAGGATTACCTATACCACGGAAGATACATGAGCGCCACAGCATTGAATCAAATCGGAGTCGCGAGACCTTGTTGAAATTCGAGTCGGTACGACGCGCAAGGAAACGGTACAACTGAGGGACGGTCAATAACAACCTTTCCGAGGGTGGTAACGCGACTATACCTTGACCAGTAAGAGGAGGTAGGGATCCTCACTCTTTGGGGCCGTTCGCTGGGCCTTCTTGACGTGGTGAGCCTTGAGATCGATACCCTGCGCAAAAAAAGCGATGAGACGGCGCCTGGACGATGTCTGGGGCAGTGGACTCACCATCTTGGTCTTGCCGATGTGTGCTGATGGGTGTGTGGAACGGTGCAGCGACGGGGGGGCTTACAAAACTATACAGTATTACAAAATAAGGTTCATGTTCGCGGAGTTTGAACTTGAATCTCAACTCGGATACAAACACGCGCAAATTTCTTTTCAAACTCCAACTATCATGGTGTGTTCCACTTGCTCCAGCCAAACGCCCGCCGACTGATTTTTTTTCTTCGTTCCTAGTCGCAATACGGTGAAGCTGCAGCTCCTCCAGTGGACCCATACTCTGACGCTTACAACGCTCCGGCACCAGCTGCATCGGAATCCCGCGACCGCGATGCTCCTCGCGCGCGTTCTCGTTCCCGTAGCCCGGCCCGCAGCAACAATGGTTACAGGAGCCCCCCTAACCGTCGCAAGTCTCCGCCTCCAAAGCGACCTTCGCATGCTCCTATTGTACGTTGCGTTCCCCCCACTGTTTTTTTCGACCTCATTCGGCGAAGCAGGCGCCTAACCCATCCGCGGTGTTGGGTGTGTTTGGCTTGAGCATCAGAACCCAAGAACGCGATTTGGATGAAGAATTCAGTCGATTCGGAAGGGTCGAAAAAGTGACCATTGTCTACGACCAGAGGGTATGTCACCACGCTCTACTCATGAGGCGAACAACCCTCAACCCACGTTGTTCAGTCCGACCGCTCTCGTGGCTTCGGCTTCATCAAAATGTCAGGTGTGGAAGAGGCAACGCGTTGCATCCAGGAACTCAACGGCATCGTCAGTCACGTGTATTGCTATCTTTCGTTTATGCTGACGCAGATGCAGGAACTCAATGGACGCCGCATCCGAGTGGACTATTCGGTCACCGACCGTCCCCATGCACCCACCCCAGGGGAATATATGGGACATCGTCGTTCTCACAGGGACACGTATTCAAGCCGTGAATATCGTGACTCGTACCGCGACTCATATCGTGACCGGGACCGTGACCACCGTCGTCATGATCGTGACAGGGACAGAGACCCCTATGGTCGTGATAACCGTGACTGGCGTGACCGTCGTAGTCCGCCTGCTCGCAGTGGACGTTACTCACCTGATTACAGGAGACGTAGGAGTTACTCAAGAAGCCCGCCGAGAGGTAGCAGCCCTCGCAAGGATTACGATGGCCCTTCTAATGGTGCCTCTACTTCCTCCAACCATGCTGAAAATGGCGGTCGTTGGTGAAGTGATCACCTGCGCCCTGAATATGTCATGTTCTGTCTTTATCTGTCTGTTTCTCGCAAAGGGTCGAGCATGTACAAATGAAGGGTTCATGGCGGACAAACCCCCAACAGACTTCAAGTTTTCAAACTTTCTCGTTACTTCCTGTCTTGAAGAAGCCAGCACCTGGTTCGGTATATAAAACAAAAAAGATCAAGTCTCAAGTTTTCTTTCGTGCTCGACTTTTCTTGCTTGTATTCCTCCATCATGCCTTTCGTATCGCTCTACTACTTTGTGTTACACTATCAAGTATTGGTGAAGACGCGCATGGTCAAGTTTACGATGTGTCGGTAATACATGCATGAAGACTTGTCAAGGTTCCAAATGGAAGGACGCCTACGGCATAGATTTCCCTCGTGAAGGATAGTGCTGTAACACTGCTGCTGGCGGCGATGACTTATGGTCCACCTCGCAATGCCACCCGTCTGAATTAAGATGACCAAGGCCAAGAAACTCGAGGCGACCACTCAATGGTTACCCGTTACTCGTTGATGCAAGACTATGGATACCTGGTCGACCGCCCGCTGGATGTGGCCGGATTAGATACCCTTTCTATGTGATACATGTCTGTAGCTCTAAATGTACTAACAAAATCGTATCGAGTCTGTTCAGCGGTGGTCCACGATACTTTGAGAAACGTAACTCGTACAAAGGACACCATTCCATTGCGCCAAAACTACAGCAAATACCCAAGTTGCCTTATAACTTGGCCCCGTACCGCGTAAATGTCCCAAAATATACGTTAATGTATACTAAATGCAACCCACAAAAAGAACATCATCTGCTGCTCACGATATTATATGCATGTGGGTGTGGAGAAGAGAAAGGCCCAGAATGAAATAAAAATATATCTGTGTAATGTGTCCGCAGCACCTAGGATGTTCAATATCCTGCAGTAGAGAAAAAAAAAGGAACAGATATCTAGTGTGATGATCATGAGATGCTGCTGTCAACCGACTCGTCCAACATCACAGAAAAAAAAAGATGACATGCCATGATCGTACAGTGGCCACTCGGGCCGGTTATCCTCTATGCGGCCACTCGAGACACGATCGTTCCACCATAATCGAGGCCTCTCCCAGGAAGGAAAACATCTGGGGTGCTCTCAAATGGGATGACCTTGCCCGACAACCCCTCCTCGTTGCCACCCGCCACCACCGACGCCGCCCGCTTCTTCCCCTTGTCCCGCCCCGTGTTCGCAAAATCGGCGGGTCCGATCACGGGCTTCACCCCCACGGATGACGCCATTCGCAACACAGCACATAGCGTGTCATGCACGTCACTCCCTTCCCAGTCAATGTCGGACACGACGTTCACCCAGGAGTAGTTGACCGGCCGGGGCTTCGCCTTCGCCTTCTTATCCTTGCCGTGTCCGCTTGTCACGGCCTCATGATAACCGCTGTCCTCGAACGGGTGCTGGTCTTTGGCACCTCCGAGGCGCAGGGCCCGCACACCAGCACGGAAGTTGTCACCAGCTGTCGACACGACGCGGTCCGGTGTGTCGCCAACGAGAGTGGTAAACTGCGCGTCAATATCTTGGCGTGATGGATCGCGAACAGGTCGGCCGAGGAGTAATCTGCCTGCATCCCATATTTCACGACCACCGATGGTATCCAGGATTGCATCCAGCCGAATACAAGATCGGCCCAAGTACGACATGAGAGAAACCACCGAGCCTTGTTCGCAGTCATACGGTGTGAGCGGTAGTGAAGTGAAAGAGTAAGGGGTCGTGAATGCATTCTGATGGGAGGACGATGAAGTAGGGGACGAAAGGTGGCTTGACGAGAGCCCATGCGAGTAAGGCGAAGACAACGGGGTGGACGTAGTCGACCTGGAGAACGGAGAGGGTGAAATACTCGGAGAAGAAGAGGGCGAACGGGGAAACTGAATGGAAGGCGACGACCAAGACGACCTGGCTTCCAATGCCATGTTTGAGACATCAAACAACGCAGAAAGGGGCATCAATGTAACTGGGACGAAAAGCACTTCGTCCACTCCCCATTCACGTAGTCGGTCCTCAATGCGACGTAGCATGTTCCTTTGGTTATCAAGCTCCCTCTCTTCTTCCTCGTCTTTCAGTTCGTCTGGTAGTTCCGACTGAGCACCCGGTAACATAAACGGCACAGGCACATGGGCCCATACGGACCATCCCTCGCGAACGAGCATTTGTGCGGCAAGTGCACCTGCTCCATCGTGTGCCCGAAGTATGAGGGCACGAGGCCTCGATTCGCAAGGCTGAACCTGCGTGTCGAAGTCTTCCTGGCCTCCACCTGCGATAAAGTCTTGGTTGTCGCTACGAGGAGGAAGGATGGGGTGTAGTTCGTTGTGAGAATTACCGTACGGCAGCTGCGACTTCCCCATATTCTGTGTAATCTGATGGAACGTGCGAACAGCACGGTACGCAGGAACTCCGCAGAGAGGCAGAAGAGCAAGTTCATTGACCGTCAGACATTCCTCTTCAACGGCAGGTGGCGGAGATCCGTGTCGCCTGGAAACATCACCGTTCGCTTCGTTCGCTATCTCCGTCGGAGGGGCCGAAGTAAACGGATATTTCAAATGCATGAAAGGGTTGGAAACGCGATGAACACGATGCCGATCGGCGAGTATGAACTCGGCTAATGCACCACACTGGATGGACTGTGTCAATTCGACTAGGCCAGGACAGGGTGCGACGGCTAACCTTGTGGACAGACATCAGCCCAACAACCCAATCACCGCGTTTCGCCACGTCCACACCGACTTCCCATCCGACCTCCAAAACTCGGCCAACGAACGAACGGCCGGGAATGTAACCCACGGGTGGACATCGCCCCTTGTCCTTCTCGCTTGTCTTTGGGATCCTGGTACCATACGGAGCACCCGCGAGTGACGAGCTGGCACGCGGAGAGTGGATACCCGTGAGCCGCGCATCTGTCGTGTCTAGACCGACGCCCCAGACCTGCACTAAGACAGAACCACCACCAACGTAAACAGGGGGTGTGCGATAAGCGGTAAAGCCAAGTGGAGAGTCCGTATCACCTTGGTGATCCTTGCCCTTGGTCGTGGTTGACGGCTTATCTTTGGAGAACCACACAACGCCGAAGACACTTCCGCGGGATCTGTGGGACTTGCGGGCTGTGCCAGAGCCTGCCGCAATGCCACGGACGATCTCGACGCTAGCCATG
>QFEM01007078.1:0-21705 GCA_003316205.1 Boletus bicolor
AGGAAAGTTGCCCTTTACAAGCATAATCCTGTCTTATAGTGCTGTCGAGATATCTTGATATTGTCGAGCCCGTACTCCTTTTCAAGACAGCCCTTGTTCTCTGGTAAACCTCATTCTGAGCAGTGATGTGGACTAAGGTGGATGATCGACCTAACTGACTTATGTCGAGATGGTCGTTTCAAGTTTGTCTCACGCACATCTCAGACCCCATAGAAAATAGGTGCATATATGCGCGAAACATTTGGTTTACTGAAGCCCAGGTCGGAGGCCACGTCTGTAAGGTACTGATATTTGTCAAGCACCATCACCAAGCTACTCTTCCGGCACGAGAATAGACCACCTGTCGTTTGAGATCTATGAGTCTGTGCTCTTCAGATCGGACTTCACGATTAGGCGGGTCATCTTGGCGATCTACCCAGGGGTGATGTTCTGTAGAATGAAGAGATATTGTACTGTTGCCAAAATTGGCTGTCGATTTGAAGGGACCCCCTGGATAGCGCAAGCTCAAGCGCTCAAGTTCGACACTTATATCCCGCTGCATTCGGGGGGAATACCATATATGGTATGAATGACGCGTCACGATCGCTGTATCACTCAGCCCCTGTGCTTCTGCATCGCGTTGCTCTCGTCCCCCCAGTCATGTCTTCAGCGACTTCAGAAAACATTTCTCTCTCAATCAATTTTCGCGGTACATCACACAAGGTTTCATTGCCTCCAGATGTACCTCTGACGCGCCTGGAAGCCCAGTTGGAAGAGCTGACGTCGGTACCTCCATCCCTTCAGAAACTCTTGTTTCGAGGAAAGAAAGTTCAGCACGCGGATGACCTCACGTTGGCCCAGATCGGTCTTAGGGATGGGCTAAAGGTCCAACTGCTAGGATCGACTGCGCAGGAAATAAATTCTCTAAACGTGACCGAGGCGGAACACCAACGGAAGGAGAGGATCTTGCGTGAACGGGCTCTTAAACCGCAAGCCAAAGTGCGTGTCCTCATGTAGTACACACAGAATGAACGCTGGATTCTATCTCGATCGTAGGTCCGCTCGACCGGCTCTTCCACCGTCGCCTTGACAACATATATCTTCCATAAGATCGAACCGCTGGGTCACTTGCCGGAGCCAGAAACAGCGCTCGAACGATTGTTGAAGCTGTCAAACGATCCAGCCATTCGACACATCATGCAGAAACACAAATTCTCTGTTGGTGTGCTGACCGAGCTCGCACCCCACGAACAGCCTCACCTACTAGGACTCAATGTCGGCGCGGGACAGTCCATCAAACTGCGCATCCGAACAGACGCGTATGATGGCTTTAGACCGTATCTAGACGTCCGTCGTGTCCTGTGTCATGAATTGACCCACAATGTCTGGGGTGATCATGATAATAATGTAGGATATTCTGACTTTTCTTGATTGGTACTCGAATTGATTTCTGTCTGGCGCGACACTAGTTCAACAAAGAACTCAACTCGCAGCTCAATAGGGAAGTTGCCGAGTTTGAAACCGCGGAAAAACGTGGAACACACTACTTGTCGGATCTGAGAGGCGCCTACGAGCCCTCATCAAACGAAGAAGCTGAAGTATTAATCCATGTCCTTGGAGGAAATGGAATACCATTAGGTGATTCAGCTGAGGATAGACGACATCGAGCATTGGAGGCTGCTACTGCACGTTTGAGAAGGGAAGAGGAGGAACTAGAGAAGAGCTGTGGCACATCGGTGAGGTCAAAGGGGATTTCACGAAGTTGATTCCTGCTAAGAAGACATCGGTACCTATGTTTATGCCTCCCATTCTGACATGACGAGTTGGCAAACCGTTGGGGTGACACGTCAACATTCGGGTCAAGATAATACTTGACTTTAGCTGGAATGGCGCATTAGCCACCCTTACGCAATCAATTGTCACATCGGTAATCTCGATTCCTGACTATCCATTGACCTTCGTAGCCTTCCTTCATATCATGAAATTCACCTCGCAAGACCTCGATGACCTCCAAAACGGCATCGCTTAGTTCTCAAGTTCGGATGGCAGGACCATTGGCAAGGCAGGGTTGGCTTACCTCAGGGTAAGCTAAACGGGTAGCACTACTAGTACGACTTCTGCTAACTGTGCCCATAGAAGGTCAGCGAAGCTGCTAAGGGTTCACGCCTGTACATGAATCGTCCTACCATCGAGATTATGTGGCCAGCTGCTCCTCCAGCTGCAGATGATGCATACCAGTGGTTAAAGCAGTGGGTGGAGAGGGCCCAACAAAAAGGTGAGTGCTCACTCGGGATTTGTGTTGACCAAGTTATGGGATTACTATAGCTGCCAGTGGACAAAGCACTTTGGCCGGCCCACCCCCACAGACCTTGGGGGAGACAGGGGAACAGTCTAAACGTCTGGGGACTCACAGGCAAGCGATGTGTTTGGAAATGCTAGGTACATCTACGTCTATATTTCTGTGTAGCACACAGCGGCAGGGGAGCATCGCACCGACGAGCATCAAGATCTCACGCAGAGACAGAAACGAAGAAAGCGGATGCAAAGTCCGCTGGTTAACTACCATGTTAATCACTTACTTGACCTATTGGAGGGACAGCATCAGGATGGTGCAAGCCGGAGCAAACTCACAGCTTTTACAGTGGCATCTGAAACGGGTGGGGAAGATGGTTTCCAATGACGAGAATATCACTGAGGCAGTCGAGGCGTTGTTGGAGTGTACTGTACACCTAGACGTGTTGTCGGCGTAGATACACAGTATTACAGTATCATATAAAGTCCGACTGTGCGCAGGGAAACTGAGAGAACCTAAGAAGAATCCAAGACCAGAAATTGCCGAGAACCACAGTATATAGCTAAAGGCAACTTGCCTGAGCTGCTGCCCAAGGACGAAACAACTCGGGAATTTGCAAGATATATATATCATGGGTAGAGGTATGCTCGTGGTACATAAGAAAGTACAGTACATGGGCGAATATCCTCACTGACAAGCCTATACTATATCTCAAAGATACACTGTCCTCGGCCTAAACGTCCAGATCTCGATCACCATCTTTCCTGACCTCTTACACATGATCGCACACGTTCCCCCCTTGCAAGCCACCTTCCACACACTCTCACACCGCTCGCTCAAATCTCTAACAGAAGCCCCGCTCTGGGTCTCGTACATCCGCACCCGTCCATCGTTGCCGCCAGTAATGAGGAAGTTCGAATCAAACTGGAGAGACGTGACAGAAGAATCATGGGCGGAAATGCGTTGCAAGGAAGTATAGTTGTGCAGATCGAACGTAATGACACGTCCGTCGGATCCGCCAGTGGCAAGGAGGCCAGTGGTAGGGCAGAGTTGTAATTGACACACGAGGGCCGTGTGCCCTTGCAACAGTGCGATACATTGCCTGTGAAAACCATTGGAGCCTCCGAGATAAAGGATAGTCGATATACGAAGATAGACTGACCCTGACATGGCATCCCATACTCGGACAGTTGTATCCATTCCTCCGGAAACAACACGAACTCCATCGAATGCAACCGAATATATTTCTTGCCCGTGGCCAGCGAGGACGTGTAGACACTCCCCGGTGTCTACGTTCCATATCTGTCGCGCCATATCCATCAGAATGCACAAATACAAAGGCAACGGACATACTCGGCAATTTGCGTCATAACTCCCACTGACTACCCTGTTACCGCAGACGTCGAGGCACCGGACACTATTCGAATGACCTTGCAATATTCGAAGCATTCGGCCTTTCTGTATATCCCAAACTCGAACCGTTGTATCACGAGAGCCGGTCACTGCGATCGGACGGTTGTGTAAAACACGGGCACACCTGATAGTCGCGGTGTGGCCACGTAGAATGTAGATACAATGGCTATAGAGAGCCGCAATCAGCCTGCAATAGACGCAAGGAACGGTAAAGTTCATACCCTGACACCACGTCCCAGACGCGCAGACTCTTATCACAGCCAGCACTGACGACGATCGGATTGGGTTGGCCCCAGCCTTCTGAAGTACAACACAAGTCGCTCGGCTTCCCTGGGCTGTCTGGCCGCTGTGCCGTTCTTGGCCGTCTCTTCTTTGGCATGTCAAGTCCCAATGCACGGCGATATTTCACGTGCACGCAGCCGTTTGTTACAGGTGAACCAGAAGATGACAATGCCGCTGACTCATCACTGGTACCAAGTGCCTTGGTATCATTCTCGAGCTCGTCCCAATAACCACCGCGACTGACAAGGTGTACTGCCCACACACCTTGGTCGTGTCCCGTGAGTGTGCGGCATAGAACACCAGTGTTGGCGCTGTAGATGTGAACCTTTGAATTGGCGCAGCCGACAACGACGCGATCAGAGTCCAACGCTACAGATGTAACGACACCACCATCAGGTGTCGCGATGGGCATACGGTGCGAACGAAGAAGATGTCCCCCTCTTCGCATGTTAGACACTTGATACGACGTTAGTGTGCAGTGTGTTTGGCAAAGATAGTTGTCGCTCACTTATGATGTAGGAGTGCTGAAAGTGTCTTCGGTATGATGGCGAAGCGTCGTCGGCTGACTTTTCACTGAAAGTTCGTCTCCATGAGGATAGAGGAGATTGTTCCTGTCGTTTCAAACTTTCTTCCGCTGTGAGAGCTTGTAGGGCTGGATCCATCGGATGGGCGGGGAACGAATCCGCCTCTCTGGAGGATTCCTCGACGAACTCGTCGTCAAGTTCGACCTCTTCAGCGTTATTTACTTCCATATTAAAACGATATGTCCCACACATCGTTTTCCAAAGCCATTCGTCCTGAACGAGATCATGCCACCGTTTGGAAACCTGGCTGGCTCTTGCAAGCGTTTTCGGGTCGTCTACAAAGCTAAGGATATGCAATGCTATCTCCGGGGGAAGTTCAGCGAGGAAGTCACGTCTGAGCATGGGGGCAATAGTTTGTGAGATGAATAGAAGCTCGGAAGGCGTGCAGTCATTAAGGAGAGACACGAGGTAGCGTTTACGAGATGCAGGGCCAAGGGCTATTAGGTTTGCAAACTCGATGCGGGACAAATTCGCAGGATCGTACGATCCTGAGTGTGCCTTGGAAAGGTGGAAGGCATCCGCGAAGAGGGAGCTAGTCGGGCCAGGTGATGGTGCAGGGGTCGGAGGGGAGGCAGAAGGCGTGTATACAGTAGAGGGTGACCTGCCTGCGCTCACGTGGCGCCGATGATCATTTGTACGTGACTGCGAGCCTCTACTGGTCGTCCTGGTAGCGATATCGTCGCTCATCTGAGTCATCTCTTGCGAGCGTGATGAACTGGTAGAGGCCATCAAGATAATACAACCGACCTGTAAATCGGGACTATGTGAGCGATGAACCACCGATGAGCTCGATGGCCAACGAAATGTACAGCGCGAGTCTCAGTCGTTGTCGGGTCTGGTCGCAAAGCTGGACAATTCAGCTCATCATTGACAACGAAATGGGAAATACTTTCCTCTTCTGGACATCGGTCCGGGCACGTGATCCAATCTATGGCGTTCGTGATCACGGTGGTCCTTGTGCCCCTCCTCGTAGCTGGCGCTTCCAGGTCCTTGTCTTTCTTTGCCCTGGATATTCGGTCCACGCGTCTACCTTAATTACGATCACAACATTCTGGACGCTTTCCGAGCCTTCATTGTTAACAGAGTCGTCCGGCTCGCTTCCAGCAAAATGACCAACAAAAAGAAGGCTCATGCTAAGAAACAAGCTCAGGCAAACGGTATCAAGTGCGTTCGCTTTGCAATTTTCTCAGCCTAACACCTCATAATTCGCCTTCAGGACTCAGACTAAACCAGAGGTGCCACCGAAACCGACAAGTCTCATCTCCCCCTCGCCCAAAGAAGCGGTCGAGCCTCCTTCACCGGCAAAGCCCGCAGGCCCTACGGCCGACGACATAAAGGAGCAGGGTAATGTCGCTTTCAAAGCAAAACAGTATAACGATGCTATCGAATTGTATACCAAGGCCATAGGTCCGCCGCTGTCCTCCTTTCTACAGCAAGTCTTATCCTGCGATCGTTAATATGATTTTCCTCAGAGATGAAGTCCACCGAGCCTTCCTATTTCACAAACCGTGCCGCATCTTACATGGCCTTGAAACGCTTCCGCCTGGCGCTGGCTGATTGTCAGCAGGCTGCCGCGTTGCAATCTGCTGAACCTTCATCGAAAACTCTGATCCGCCTGGCACGATGTCATCTTGCTTTGGGCTCTTCGGAACCCGCTCTAACCACGTTACGTACTGTAATCGCCTCGGAACCTACCAACGCTGCCGCACTGCAGCTTCAGGAGAAGGTCCTCGAGCTGGTAGGTCACTTACGTAACTTTGACGAATCGAAACGGAAAAAGGAGTGGGGAATGGCCCGACTGGCTTTGGACAAGTGTCTGCAAAGCATAGAAGGTGAGGGCGGCGAAGTACCGACGCAATGGCGCCTGTGGAGAGTCGAGCTAGAGCTTGCACGCAGTCATTGGGGTACTGCCAGCATCGCTGCAAAGTAAGTGGGGTGGTGAGATATCATCACAGAGTCTGACCTGGTGTATTATTTTTTGGTTCATAGCGACGCTATGAGGCTTGATCCCAACTCACCCGAAACGCTTGCTATGCGTGGGCTAGTACTCTTCCTTTCCGGCAAGCTACCGCAAGCACACCAACACGTTGCATCAGCGCTCCGGTTGGACCCCGAACATGAAGCTGCTTCACAACTACGGAAGCGTATAAAAGACATCGAACGGATAAAGGAAGAGGGTAACACAGCTTTTAAAAGCGGTAAACTGCACAAAGCAATTACACTTTATTCGGAGTGTTTAGAGGCGTGTAACACCTCTAAAATTTTGATGATCATGCTGATTCTCTTCTCAACAGCGCATAGGTGCGGCAGAAGAGGAGGGGAAGGGTGGGCATATCCGTGCTACCCTGCTATCAAACCGTGCCACTACACTAGTGAAGGTACCAAGTTTTCTCGATATATTGCACCTCTCACGTCTCCTTACGGTCTTGAACGTAGCTCGAAAAGTACGATGAAGCCTTGGCAGACACGGAAGCCTCCCTTGTTCTCCATCCGACATCCTTCAAGGCGTTGCGCACCCGTGCCCGCATCAATCTCCACCTTGAGAAACTCGACGCCGCAGTAGCGGACTTCAAGTCTTCTATCGAACAGGCTGAATTTGAAAATGCCGACGTAGATGTCAGATCCCTGAGGGTCGAGCTTAAGAAAGCAGAGGCTGACCTCAAACGGAGTAAGACGAAGGATTATTACAAGATTCTCGGTGGGCCTTCGTTTAAATTTCAGGAACAAACTCTCTGACGTTCATATTCAGGCATTTCAAGGGACTGCACAGATACGGACATCAAAAAGGCATACCGTCGGGAAAGTCTGATACACCACCCAGATAAGGTCGCCGCCTTCTGGTCCCCACTGTGATCATGTACGCTTATCTTCCTTTCTGTCTGCAGGGCGGAGACGAGGAGAAGTTCAAAGTCGTCGCCGAAGCACACGCCGTACTCTCGGATCCTCGACGACGAGAGCGTTACGACATGGGCGAGGACGAAGACGGGCAGAACGATTCCGGCATGGGCGGAATGGGTGGCCCATTTGGGCCTGTGAATGCAGCCGATCTAGCAGACATATTTGCGCAGTTCCAGGGTGCTGGTTTCACTGGTGGACCATTCGCCGGAGGCGGCGGCTTCCGCTTCCACACTGGGGGACAACAGTCAGGCGATTTTGGCTTTTGAGAGCGCATTTTCGGGCACTGCGGCGCACTTCGTTGTATCATTTGGATAACATACCTTACACTATATTATCCATTCAGATTCATGCCATTCAGACCAACCAATAAGCGGGCACGTGGTATTGATCGGAGATTAGTGGCTATGCAAGCACCCCTGTCGTTATTCTCCCGAGTTGAATTTGGACCACTCACTGTTGAAGCTTGATTCCTCACACCCATCAGCTCTGTGTTAAATTTGTGTCGATACCTAGATCTTCTTCAGCTTCAAGTAAGACTGCTCGAGCCTCCAACATGCCAAACTTGAAGCAGGGCACCCTCTCATTCGCAAGCGCCAAACGGACTAGCTCTACTTCCAACGCAAAGCCACAACGGAGAACTCCGGTCACAGAAATAGGGAAAATCAAGCGCGTAAAGGCACCAGCGGAGGTTCAGAATGATGCAACGCCCAGCGAGACCCTTGAGATCTCCTCTGATGAAGAGGACGTCGCCGCAGCGGAAATCACCGTACCGGCCAAACGAACGCGTGCGAGCACGAAGGCGCGGTCATCTTCTGGGATCACGAAGCAAGCATCCCCGCAACTATCACAGTCTGAGAAACAAAACCCTTCCCCAGCGGGGATAGGGAGGGAGCGTCTGGACGTGGAAGATAAGATCGGGCGGTACCGCAAATACTACAATGAAGTCAGATCAAAGATGGGACATATGGAACCCAGTAAGCACGCATGACTCGCGGTGAATTCCGCGGATTTCATTTGTTTGCATTTAGTCCATTCGGAGGGTCAGAACAGGATACATCAAATGCTTCGTTTCTTTGACATGTGAGTTTACCTGGTGAGTTGATTGTTCTGTGCTCACGGTGGCTCCAGGTCGTACGAATTTGGTCCATGCATTGGAATGACAAGGCTGGAGCGATGGGAGAGAGCGGAATCGTTCGGCCTTAATCCCCCTGTCGAAGTGAGTCCGAGTCATCCTTTACCCGCCGAAACGTAAACATATTCTCAGGTTCGAGATATTTTACTCACCAAGGAAGGAATTGAAAAGGCTGGTTACGCCCAATGCGTGTTGCATGGCGAGGTTTGAAAAGGTACATGGGGTGGTAAGTAATTTGCCCTCGGATCCAAAGAAGCTCAAGTATTCATCCGTCACTCAGGTTTCGATAACAATGAAGAAAAAGCATCTCTGTCAAGCTTTATTTTTCTTTTCATTCCATCACCCTTTTTTACAGTGATCAATTTTGCGATGTGCTAACCGATGCGTATGTTGCTACCCGGCGTTGCTTCGCCTCGTGTACTGTTCTAATTTATGAGAGGTCTGTACCTGTCCACACTGATAAGTATCGATAATCCACCATGATCGGGGCAATCAGGCCCTTTTGATCTGAACAGGTAAGTTAGTCTCCGTGGTCATCGATGAGATGGCAAGTTGCTACTAAACAGACTTGGAATTGGTACCCTCCGGCATATCGTTTACATTCTCCGAGGAGATTGTTTTATGCCGGGTCATCAAGGCTTACAAACTAGCGACAGTGCTGTCTGGTTGGGTGTCATGTAAATTGCCGAGTCGCTCGGCCGCCGCCGAATCTTGGCTCTCCAGTGCGTTGTACAGGTTACTGCACATTGTGATTCATGGGCCATAATACTGTGGGTCAGTGATTAACACATCTGCTTCATGTACACCTCACGGAGAGTAGCTATTTTGTTTACTCATCCACGCTCAAGTGGTATTACAGGTGCTTCGAGAATTTATTAGCCCTTTTCATGCTTTTGGGAAGTGTCAATGTCGGAAATGTGGACTGGGGGTTCAAACAGTTAAGTTTGACTTCGTGAGTCAGTTTCGACTCTCGAGGAGACTCGGGTCGATTCAGCAAAAAAGAAAAGAGGACTCTGTAGCAGCGTTGTGCTGCGCCCGCCGGATTGCTGCAACGTCAGACCATCTGCCCCCCGGTTGGAACACCCACTCCAGGACGTAAAATTCTCAGGGCCTCCTCAGACTGAGTAAAAGTCCACTTCGGTTTCGACTCTTTCGTGCACCATGTGAACTTACCCGTTTCCTTTTGGTTACCTCGGCTGTTACCAGTTTTCCTCATCAACGGAGCGCATCTCGCTTAAAGGTTGCTTTCCATCACAACATCCATCGTCGTGGGAAGGAAACGATGACGTTTTAGCATTTGATCTGCTTGGTTTTGTCTTAGTATGCCAGGACTTTCGGTCATCCCCGGTTAATTCGCAGAACACTGTGTGCTAACCTCTGTTTCGAAGGGGTTAACGGGATGTGGCGTCTTCTCGTTTCTTTACCAGAACACGCAACTTTTCGGATTGCTGATAAGTGTCGAAAGGATGATATGTCGGGTAACCTTCCTCGTTCAAGTTCGCGTATCCTGCGGGAAATCGCACCCGTATCGAGTTATCCTGCACGCAGCTTCCTGGGTTCCTGGACAGTCCACGACTCCCCACTGGCAGTGTATGTGGAGTTGATGGGCGATTCGCTTCTTGTCGTGCCTCCATCTTATCACAATTGCAGTGTGCGGCTTCGCTCGGCGATTATATAAAGGGTCCCCTCCCCCCGGATGTTGCCATCTATAAAGGAAGGCCAAATCCTGGTGAAGTCAATTCCGTGATTTCGTACCATAATGTCTTCGCCTCATCAGTCTGAAGTGGATGTTCTCATCATTGGTGCTGGGCCCGCTGGGCTCATGTGCGCCAACGCTCTGGCCAACGCGGGCGTAAACGTCAGGATTGTGGACAAACGGTAGGCACTCGTCGTTATGATTAGTAGCGTGCATTCACTAGTGGACTACGTAGTGCTACCAAAGTCGAGACTGGTCAAGCAGACGGAATTCAGCCTCGAACTGTCGAGGTCTTTCAGGTGAGCATGTTTGTTTCGGTTCACCAGCTTCCATGGATGACGACCCTCGAAGAGCTATGGACTCGCGGAACGCTTCCTGCGAGAAGCAGGTCAACTACTCATGACCGTAAGTGACTTGGAATGCGGGAGTTAGTCTCTCTAACTCTTAATATCGTGCAGGCATTCTATGACCCTGATCCAGAAGGTGGCATTCGGGCAAGTATTATAACACTCGCAATTTGATTGAGCCTCATATATTGCATTTAGATGTCGGCTCGCGGCCCGAACATAAACTCACCTTCTGCTCGTTATCCCTTCGAAGTATGTCCTACCAGATTCGACAGTCCGCCCATTCACAACACAAGTTCCTAGCTTGCGCTCCACCAAGGAGCAATCGAGACAGTATTTTTGGATTCCATGAAATCACTGGGTGTTGAGGTTGAACGGTCGACCTTCCCCACTGATATCGAGTTATCAACTGATGAGGCTGAACTTGCTGATCCTACGTCACATCCAGTCAAAGTGAATTATTTCTATCCACACGAGTGCATGCATTTATGGAGAAATCTCAGGTGACACTGGAACGCCTAGTGGGACCCGATGGAGAGCCGCACGGAGAAATTGTGCGCGCCAAGTTTGTGCTTGGCGCAGATGGTTCGGAGTCCTAGGTTCACCACACACATACCGTAGCTCACGCCTATCCACAGGAGCCCATTCGTGGGTCAGAAAAAGCTTCGACATAAGTATGGATGGCGAGCAGAGTGGTGAGAATATTTTCACAGATTATTAAATATGGTAGTGTCTCATTACCTCGGTCAGACCACACTTGGGGTGTTTTAGACTTGGTCCCGGTCACAGATTTTCCCGATATCCGGAACAAAGTCTTTATCCGTTCCCACACTGGCTCGTGCGTATTCATCGCTCGTGAAGCTGACATGGTCCGGTGCTATATCCAAGTTGCCGACAAGGATGTGCGGAACCCAGATACAGGAAGGGTAGATAAGGAGAAGATGGGACCCAGCCAATTGCTAAAGGTCTATTTTTCCTCTTGCCATGCGAACATATGGTCATAACGCCGTGGCGCAGGTTGTACAAGAGTATCTCAAACCATACTCACTGAAAGCGAGGGATGGATTCAACTGGTGGACATTGTATATCAGTAAGCCATTACTCAGCACAGCTTTTCCTATTTTCGTTAATCCGATTTTTGATTAGTTGGCCAACGCGTGGCGTCCAAGTTCTCTGTTAAAGATCGTGTATTTATTGCTGGAGACGCCTGCCATACGCACTCGCCTAAAGCAGGTGATTTGTCCTGTGCAATCTGTATGCTAGTAGATGGGCTTAATTCTGTTCCAGGTCAAGGCATGAACGCAAGCGTAAATGACTCGCACAATCTTGGTAAGCTTGGTATGATCTATTGTTCCACGCGCACGATCTAACCACTAACCATAGCTTGGAAGCTTGCGTATGTGATCCGCGGTTGGGCAGATATGTCCCTGTTGTCAACTGTAAGTCACTGCTGTGGTATATCTGGCGAGTGCATAAAATAATCGTCACTTAGTACGAGTTGGAGCGCCGCAAGTATGCTCAAGATCTCATTGCATTCGACAAAACATGGTCCGCTCTAGTCTCCGAAAAACCCCTGACTGGTGATAACACCGATGGCATTTCTCATGAAAAGTTCCAAAAGTGAGTGAAATCGTGTGTTATTCGAGCTCGTCTAATCGTGGCCGATTGTAGGGCGTACTGGAGCTCTGGAAGGTTCACAAGTGGTATTGGGGTGCACTATAGTCCATCCGTTGTTGTTACCAGCGCACACCAGTCGTTGGCTACCAACCTCATCATCGGTGAACGTGTTCCCCCACAAGTTTTTCTTCGAGCAGCCGATGCACGCCCATACGAGCTCCAGGATCTTCTTCCATCCGATTTCCGTTACAAGCTCCTCATGTTCGTCGGCGATCTAAGCGATTCTTTGCAACGGGAAAGGGTGGAGTCCATGGTGAAGGATCTGGAGCGACCAGAGAGCTTCTTAACAAGATATAACCCAAACAAGTCTTCAGAGTCGAGGTTTGATATCATCACGATCAGCAAAGGAAAGAAAGAAGTGTTCAACTTCCAGAAAGTCCCGTCGTTGTTGAGATCACACTGGTCGAAGTGAGTACGAATTTGATCCGGAACTAGCCTATTTTGATGTATCTTGCAGGGTCTTGATTGACGATATGGACGTGAAGGGCGACGTTGGTAGACAAGGTTACTCGTACTATGATGTGGCCGATGAAGGTGCGATTGTGGTGGTTCGGCCAGACGGATACGTTAGCGCGATCGCGCCTTTGGATGGCGTTGCTAAAATCGATGACTATTTCGCGCGATTTATGCAGACAGTATGATAATGCCATTTCGTCATTCACCCTCGATAAGACCATCAGTAATATAGTGAACACACCCTACGAAAACGTTCCTAATCAAAAAGGTGCCCATTAATGACCTCAAGGCACGAAACCGCATATTCAACACCCTACCGACTCGGATGAGGTACTAGGTCTTCCTGAAGAGGTTGAGATTCGTAAAATGGAGACTTTGACAGCTGGCGGGACGAGTGAGAAAGAGATTGTGAAAGGAGCGCACCATAAGATGATTGTGGCAAGGGCGGGGTCACTGAGATCAACTTCAGACAAAGAAGATAACCGCCGTGCATTCGGGTGATGGCATTACCGTATGTGAGCAACTCGCAGGGGTGGTGTTGGAGTATACTAGTGACCTGAGGATATCTTGGAGTTGTCGAAGCGGCTGTATCATTTCGCACTTATAACAACAGGAGTTTGCCAATGCGAGACAGACGACTGTCGATACGTATGTAATAAATCGTATGTAGTGTTGATGTCGTCGAAGGATAAGAGCGTGGTTCAAGTTATGACAGTAATATCACACTCCAGGTAGAAAATCTAGCAATTCGCTCCATATATGGGGGTGCTCTGGTCCAATCAGAGTCTCACTAACCCTCGCAAAGGCTCGCAAAGACCTTCAGAAGCGTAACGTAATGGTTGCTCTCTGCTGATGCTCTTACACACCATCTTTTCATTGACATGTGAGTTTATCCTGCGAGTTCATTGCTTTGTGCTCACGGTGGCTTCCCATACGAGCTTGGTTATGCATCGTAATGAAGGAGGGATTTGCCCTCGGATTCAAGAAGCTCAAGTGTTCATTCGTCACTCACTGTTAGCGTCAATGGAAATGCATCTCTGTCAAATGTTCTTTTATTCCAAGATGATCTCAAGTTGCTACAAACAGACAGGCCCTTCAGTAGAGATTGTTTTGTGTGCTGACCCTTAGAGTGTTCCTGGCTACTTCCACCACTTATTCGAACGTTTACGGACCTAAGTTCTCACGGCGTTCTATTCCCCCCAACTTCTCGAAAGTTCCCTTCGGCATCGATCTCTTTTCGTGCACCTTGTGAACAACCTTTTTTCCTCTTAGTTACTTCGTCTACTACCGCTTCCCCTTACCGAGGGGGCACGTCTCGCTTCGAGGGTTGCTTTCAATCACAGCGTATTTCATCATGGAAAGGAAACAGCGAAAGTGTTAGCGTCTTGATCTCCTCGGCTGTGTCAGAGTGTGCGTGGTCTTATTCTTATTCTGATCCCGGAACCTTTGGTGCTGTTACTCGGGCTCGATACATGGCATGAAATCACAAGAGAGCTAAGCCCGTCATCTCCGATTCGCCTCTTGACCTCGGTTAACTGTCTCGTACGGATTCTTCTGCGGCTAAAGTGATGCGGCGTCTTCTTGGTTCCCTCATCAGCAGAACACGCAAGGGTCAAAAGGATAGTGTGTTGGGTAACCTTCCTCGTTCGTTCGCGTCCTGCGAGAAATCTTACCCGTTCGAGTCATCATCACGCAGTTTCCGGGGTTCCTGAGCAGTCCACAGCTTCTTAGGGTATATGTGAACTTGATGGGCGGGCGATCGGCTTCTTTTCGTGCCTTTACTTTATCATGGTGGTGTGAGGCTTCGCTCACCGATATATAAAGGGACCCTCCTCCTGGATCGTGGTAGACTCAACTCCGTGATTTCATACTATAATGTCGTCGCCCCGTCAGTCTGAGGTGGATGTTCTCATCATTGGTGCTGGCCCCGCTGGGCTTATGTGTGCCAATGCTCTGGCCAACGCGCGCGTAAACGTCAGGATTGTGGACAAACGGTAGGCACTCGCCATTATAATTAGCGCGCACTCACCGATGTGTCACGCAGCTCTGCCCAAGTCGAGGCTGGTCAAGCGGATGGGATTTCGCCTCGAACTTTGGAGGTCTTCCAGGTGAGTATATTCGTTTCAGCTCACCAGCTTCCATGGATGACGACCCGTGCAGAGCTATGGACTAGCGGAACGTCTTCTGCGGGAAGGATGTCAAGTACACCTGGCTGTAAGGAACTTGGAATGTGAGAGCTAGTCCCCCTAACTCTTCCTGTCGTGCAGGCATTCTATGACCCTGGTCCAGAAGGTGGCATTCGGGCAAGTATTACAATACTCGTGATTTGATTGAGTTTGATTTATTGCCCTCAGCTGTCGGGTCGTGCATCGGACGTAACTGCACCCTCTGCTCGTTATCCCTTCGAAGTATGTCCTACTAGACCTTATACTCCGCCCATTCTCAAGACAAGTTCTTAGGTTGCCCTCCACCAAGGAGGAATAGAGTCGATATTTTTGGATTCCATGAAACCATTGGGTGTTGAAGTTGAACGGTCGACCTTCCCCACCGCTATAGAATTATCAAGCAACGAGGTAGAACTTGCCGATCCTGCGTCACATCCAGTCAAGGTGAATCATTTCTATTCACATGAGTGCATGCATTCATGGAGAAATTTCAGGTGACACTAGAACGCTTAGAGGAACCCGATGGAGAGCCGCATGAAGAAATTGTGCGTGCCAAGTTTGTGCTTGGTGCAGATGGTTCGGAGTCCTAAATTCATCACACCCACACCGGAACTCACACAAGCCCACAGGGGCCCATTCGTGGGTCAGAAAAACCTTTGACATAAACATGGATGGCGAGCAGACTGGTGAGAATATTTTCTCAGATTATTAAACATTGCGTGTCTCACTATCTCGCTCAGACTTCATTTGGGGCGTTTTGGACATGGTTCCGGACACTGATTTCCCTGATATCCGGAACAAGAGTCTTGTCCATTCTCACAATGGCTCGTGCCTAGTTGTCCCTCGTGAAGCTGAAAGAATCCGGATCTACATGCAACTCGCCGACAAAGATGTGTTGGACCCACATACAGGAAGGGTCGATAAGGAGAAGATGGGACCCAAACAACTGCTAGAGGTCTATTTCCTCTCGCCATGCGAACGTATTGGCTTAACGTCGTGGCGCAGGTTGCACAACAGTCTCTCCGTCCATACTCACTGAACCCGACGGATGGAATCAACTGGTGGACATTGTATATCAGTAAGCCATTACTCAGCACAGCTTTTCTTGTTTTCGTTATCCTAATGTCTCATTAGTTGGCCAACGCGTGGCATCCAAGTTCTCTGTTGAAGATCGTGTATTTATTGCAGGAGACGCCTGCCATACGCACTCGCCTAAAGCAGGTGATTTGTCCCGCGAGATCTGTATGCTACGTAAACAGGCTTAATTTTGTTCCAGGTCAAGGCATGAACGCAAGCATGAATGATGCACACAATCTTGGTGAGCTTGGAATGATCTGTGGCTCCACGCGCACGATCTGACTACCAATCGTAGCTTGGAAGCTCGCGTTTGTGATCCGTGGTTGGGCAGAGATGTCGCTGTTGTCAACTGTAAGTCACTCCCATGGTATATCTGGTAAGTGCCTAAATTTCCCCTCGCTTAGTACGAGTCGGAGCGCCGCAAGTATGCTCAAGATCTCATTGCATTCGACAAAATATGGTCCACTCTTTTCTCTGGAAAACCCCTGACTGGTGATAACATCGATGGCGTTTCTCATGAACAGTTCCTAAAGTGAGTGAAGCCATGTATTATTCGAGTTCGTCTAATCGTAGTAAATAGGGCGTTCCAGACCTTTGGAGGGTTCTCCAGTGGCATTGGGGTGCACTATAGTCCATCCGTCGCTGTCACCAACGCACACCAATCGTTAGCTACCAACTTCATCGTCGGTGAACGTGTTCCCCCACAGATTTTTCTTCGAGCAGCCGATGCACGCCCATATGAGCTCCAGGATCTTCTTCCATCCGATTTCCGTTACAAACTCCTCGTGTTCGTCGGCGATCTAAGCGATTCTTTGCAACGGGAAAGGGTGGAGTCCATGGTGAAGGCCCTGCAGCGACCGCAGAGCTTCTTAACAAGATATGCTTCGAACAATTCTTCTAGGCCGCGGTTTGATATTATCACGATCAGCAAAGGAAAGAAAGAAGTGTTCAACTTCCAGAAAGTTCCGTCGTTGCTGAGATCACACTGGTCGAAGTGAGTACGAGTTTGATCCGGAACTAGCCCATCTTGATGTACCTTGCAGGGTCTTGATTGACGATACGGACGTTACGGGCACCGTTGGTGGGCGAGGCTATTCATACTATGGTGTGGGTGATGAAGGTGCGATTGTGGTGGTTCGGCCGGACGGATACGTTGGCACGATCGCGCCTTTGGATGACGCTGCTGGACTCGATGGCTATTTCGCGCAGTTCATGAAGATATGAATGTATGCTTGTATTTGTGTGCTATCATACAGTAGGTAAATTTCGTCTTAGCAGACGTCACGAAATATGACAGGGGTTACACTGCAGAGTTTCGACGTTCGACCTGCGGAAATCTTGGTACTATTGGCTATATTGAGTAAACATTAAGAATAAGTTCAAACAATTTAAATTTCAGCAGGTCCTCGACAACCTATGCGCATTGCCTAGTAACTAAAGTCGTTTGTTACGCTTCATCATGTTCTGTCACGTGACGTTTGCTTGCTACACAACGTGAACGATTGAAAATATTGAAGATTGGCTTGAAACATTGGATGAAACAGAATCTACTAGTAGATTACTCGATTCCGTTTTGCCCAACGTTTAGGCCAGTCTCAAACATTGGTAACGCGTTGTATTAACGCAATTAATACTTAAACGTTTGAACTGTTAAGTACCGTCGCCACATTGACACATGTCTTGTGTCGCACGAAGTATTCTTCTCCATCCATTCACCGCCGTATCGGGGATGACGTGGCCACACGATGTAGATAGGTACGAGTTGGCCTGTTGAACCCAAGTTCGGACTATACAAGGTCTCTATTAGCTTCGGATGGGGCAACGATTCGGACTGATTCAGTGTGAAGGATTACACCAGAGCTTATTACAGACTCAGTCTACGGTGCTGCCTCAGTCAAGACCTGCACAGTATTACAGCTCTTCATAAGCATGAAACGCCGCCCAAGGCAAAACGAGGCTGGTCGGGATTGTCCGGTCACTTATGAAAAAGTGCTGTATTGGAGGAATTGCGGCTGTCTGGAAACGCGACCCGGCGATCGGGGGCCTCCGTGACAGAAATGGCTGCCTGTCATACTTATAGGAGGACTTCGGAGATCGCGCACTAAAGGCACTTCTCCTTCACTAACACCATCCACCATGCCTCTGGAAAGTCGCGTTGATGTCTTGATTATCGGAGCTGGCCCTGCCGGAGTGCTGTGTGCCAACGCACTCGCGACGGCAGGTGTGGATGTGAGGATCATTGATAAACGGTACGGAACATGTTCAATATGGCATCGCCTCGAGCAATCAATCGTTGATTGGCCCCAGTCCCATAAAGGTCGCAGCCGGTCAAGCGGACGGTATTCAACCAAGGACAATAGAGGTGTTGCAGGTATAGGTCGTTGCCAATCCCCACAACTTTCATATGTGTCGAACTTCTGCCATAGAGCTATGGACTTGCCGAACGCTTGATCCGAGAGGGAAACCAGATGCACATGTGTGTATGTGAAGGTTTTATTTGGTCGTAAAGTTGTGTGTCTAACGGGCTGGTATGATGGCTCAAGGCTTTCTACAACCCTGACCGCCACGGAGGAATCGAGGTATGAGCTATCTTCAGCTTTGGAATGTTTCTCGAGTGTCTGAAGAATGAGTCCTGAAGTGCACCGGACGGGCCCCCGATGTCACTGCGCCGACTGCACGCTATCCATTCGAGGTGCAGTCCTCGTCGACATTCTCTTCCTTGTGTTAGTTTATAGACTCGGGCGTCTAGATCACACTCCATCAGGGAGCAATAGAAGCTATTTTTCTTGATTCTATGAAGAACTATGGGTTAGAAGTCGAACGCCCAAGACGACCCACGGCTATTGAGATCTCGGAGGACGTCGATGAACTGTCAAACCCTTCTTCATACCCAGTGAAGGTGGGCACTAACAGGGCTGCTCGCCCTTTAGTTCGCAAACAATGATCACAGGTTACTGTAGAGCACTTAGACGCTATCGACGACGAGAGCAAGACAGAAATCGTACATGCCAAATTTGTTGTTGGGAGCGATGGTGAGTGGTACCCCACTTATATGCCAGTCTGGCACCGACATTCAGTCCGTAGGAGCACATTCGTGGGTCCGAAGGACTCTAGGGATTGAGATGATTGGCGAACAAACTGGTAATCTGACTGGACCTGTCCTGTACCCCCTGTGTATGCTTAATCAAACCGAACAGACTACATCTGGGGTGTTGTCGACATCATACCAGAAACAAACTTCCCAGATATTCGTAACCGCACCGTTATCCATTCAACGAACGGGTCATGCATGATCATTCCCCGTGAAGGCGACACCGTCCGTTTATACACCCAGCTGTCGGACACGGATGTCGTAGGTCCATTGACCGGAAGAGTTGACAAGAGTAGGATGAGTCCGCAGAAGCTCCTTTCGGTGAGGATTTTTAGGGGGGTGGTGAACTTTGTCTTACGATTGCTGAGTGCCCGTAGGTCTCCAGGAAGATATTTCATCCATTTGAGTTGGCAGAACCGAAAGACATCAAATGGTGGACAATTTACATCAGTATGTACTTTCCAAGTTTCCCGCGCACGACCGTTTCGACATGTGAGTTACCTGCTAGTTGGGCAGCGTGTGGCATCTAGTTACTCCGTCAGGGACCGTGTTTTCATTGCTGGCGACGCGTGTCATACCCATTCCCCAAAAGCTGGTGAGAATATTTCTCTTCCATCTGGAATTATGGAATCATTTCTCCGTGGTTTAGGTCAGGGTATGAATGCCAGCATGAGTGATACCCATAATCTCGGTATGCGTCTCCCCACGCTGTTAGACGTAAACTGAGGGTTGTTTAGCGTGGAAGCTTGTACAGGTACTCAAAGGATGGTCTAGCCCGTCACTCTTGAAGACTGTATGTTTTACAATGACTTGCCTTTTTATACATGCTATAACCTCTTTTCTTAGTACGAACACGAACGCAGACAATACGCGCAAGATTTGATAGATTTCGATAAGGAGTTTGCAACTTTGTTCTCCGGAAAGCCGAGGACAGCGGAGAATCAAGATGGTGTATCCCACGAACAGTTCTTGCGGTTAGTGTCTTGCACACGGTGCCCTGGTTATCTGTGAATCTTTCTCTCATCAACTCGTTTATCAGAGCGTTCCAAACATTCGGAGGATTCACCAGCGGTATTGGGGTTCACTATCCTCCGTCTGCGATTGTGGAACCCAAACACCAGAAATGCGCGGACAATCTCGTCATTGGACAAAGAATGCACCCACAAATCTTTGTTCGCGCTGCCGACATGCGCCCGATTGAGATACAGGACTTGCTTCCGGCAGATGCTCGCTTCAAAGTGCTGTTCTTCGTAGGGGACCTGACCGAGACGCGGATCACCGAGCTGAATTTGCTCGCGGAGGAACTGAGCAAGCCGTCAAGCTTCCTCCGTAAATACAGTGTGGATAGGACCATCTCTACTGTATTCGAAATTATCACTATCACCGCGGGAAAGAAGAATGACATAAATTACTTGCTCGTCCCTGCATTCTTCCGTCCCCACTGGACAAAGTAAGTATTATCCTCTCATCCGTGTCGTTGGTCAGTTAATCTATGGACGTGTCGCAGAGTCCTTCTCGACGATACCGATGTGACAGGGAGCAATGGTGGACATGCATATGAGAGATTCGGCATTGATCCGAAGGAGATTACACTCGTGATCGTTCGGCCGGATGGATATGTGGGGACAATCGTTCCCTCGACCGCCATTGCAGACCTGGAGAACTATTTTGGTTCATTCCTGATCCCTCGTGGTCTCGATGCCTAGCGAGTCAACGAGTATTATGCCATGATAGACAATCGTACCGCAAGGGTATCTTGTACAATTATGTTGAGAATTGTAAGCATATACAATATACAGCGTCAATCAGCCTCGCCACCCGGGCAGGGGCGCCGCCTCTGCACTCCCAATAGGTACTCTCCTTGCACCACCTCGTCCGACTGGTAACTTTGTTGACACCTTCATCATGGATTTAGCCGGTATTTCAGGTTTGCTCGTGGTGGAGGTACTAGGTGGTTTAGTCGGGGGAGCACCCAACATGGGCGGTGAACCTCTACGAGATGGCTTATCCCGATTCTCCTTCTCTCCAGCACCGATCGTCTTGAGTTTGCCCGTAGCGGCGGGCACAACAAGCTCCTCCTTAACCTTGCTCCTCTCCTTCGACGTCCGTTTCTTCGTATCCGCTTTGTCAACCCTTTTCACCTGCTTAACATTCCGTGCTGTCTTCTTCTCTTTAAGCGGGCTGTCATCGTCGTCCCTCACTACCGCTGCCTCCGCCGCAATGGGCACGGGATATCCCGTCGGTGTCGTATCCTCGCCATCTGACTTGAGTAACGGTCCAGATTCTGGGCTCTCGGGGGAGTCGCCGAGCATGAGGATGCGACTGAGTGGGCTAGGTTTTACGGGTGAATAGGCGTGCGTCATATGAGATGCCAAAGGTTTTGCCATGGGAAATGGGCGTCGGAAGGGAAGGGGGGTTCGTAGTGGGGCTGGGGCTGGTTTTTGCATAGGAGCAGTAGCGGGCTCGATGATCGTCGGTACGGTGTTTGGAAGAGGAGGTTGTGGGGGAGATGACGACGAGGAGCTCTCAGCAGAGTTCGGATTGCTCTCAGGGACGTGACTATCCAAGGATCCGAGCAACAGGTCGGGTGGTGGCAGCGATGTCCTGGGTGACGG